>JAFHAW010000078.1:0-91292 GCA_019022515.1 Quercus aquifolioides
ATGAATGCTAAGCATCTCATCAAGCTTTGCACTCGAGGTCCTTTCCAACTGAGCTCTAACTTGAAATAGTTCCGCCTCAAGCTTCTTTGTCTTCTCAGCCAAGAAATTGTTCTCGAACCTCAACGCTCCAATAGTCTGATTTGCCTCATCAAACTTTGTGGACAACTCTTCACGGTCAAGTTCCACATCGCTGAGCTTCTTGGTGGTCAGCCTATAAAGTTTCTCGTGTTTCTCAGACAGCTTGTATAGTTTCTCATAGGTTAAATGGATATCATCTTGATCATCCATCTTCTCACACTTAGAATCCACCAATTCTTCTTCTTCTTCCACTTCATCAACAACCCTTTCAGTAGGATTGACTGTGGCAGTGAAGGCATTTAAGATTCTGTCATCCTCACTATCGGAATCATCTTCAGGCTCAGTGTCACTTAAGGTAGCAGCAAGTGCCTTACTCTTCCCAATGCTCTTGAGATATGTGGGGCATTCTTGCTTCATGTGACCGAATCCATGATACCCAAAACATTTTGGTCCTGTGGGAACAGTGTACTGACTGCCATCCCTTACATCCTTCTTCCCTTTGTCTTGGCCCTTAGATTGAGAAGAACTAGATTGTCTGCGGTCCTTGTCAAAGTTCCTTCCATTGGCATTCTTCATAAACTTCTTGAATTGCTTGGTGATGTAGGACTTCATCTTGGAATCTTCATCATCCGAAGAATCATCTGTGTCACTACTCTTTGCCCTCAAGGCCATGCTCTTGCCTTTACCCGACTTGCCAATCCTAGATAGTCCTAGTTCGTAGGTCTGCAAGTTTCCAACCAGCTCAGTCAAAGGAATCTTATCAATATCCTTTGATTCTTCTATCGCCGTAATCTTGGCATGGAATCTCTCAAGTAGAGATCTGAGCACTTTCCTCACAATCTTGGGTTTAGGAATGGTTTCCCCAAGATTGAAGGCTGAGTTCACTATGTCCTTGAGCTTGGCATAGAACTCATCAAATGACTCATCCTCCTCCATCTTAATCTCTTCAAAGCTTGTAGAGAGCCTTTGAAGCTTTGAATCCTTGACAGCCTTTGTACCCTCATAGGTTTTCTAGAGGATGGTCCATGCTTCCTTTGTAGTTTCAGTAGAGGATATCTTCTTGAATTCCTCATTGGTGACTGCGCTAAATAAGGCATTCAACGCTCTGCTGTTGAAGTTTGCCGCCGTAATCTTGGCTTCATCCCAATCGGCCGGCGCTTCCTTTGGCTTAGTCCAGCCAATCTCTACAGCTTGCCACATTTTCTCATCTAAAGACTGCAAGAAAACTCTCATGCGTACTTTCCAGTATGCATAGTTAGTGCCATCAAATAAATGAGGTATAATTAACGACTGTCCTCTATCCATGACAAACAGGGGTCAATGGATCAACACAACAAAGATTAAACCTAATCAGAGTGTGTCTGCTCTGATACCACTTGATAGGCCAAAAACGTATTGACCCCTTGTGATTAAATTAATTAATTAATTAGCCAAGTTATTAATTAATCAATTTAACATGCAAACGCGTGGTAGCACAAACAAATCACCAATAAACTAATTATACAGCGAAAAATAAATAACACGGTGATTTGTTTACGAATGGGGAAAACCTGACGGCAAAAACCCTACTGGGTGATTTTTAGGTCACCACTCCCAAAACTCTACTATTATCACAACAAACGGTTACAAGTAAAGGAATCCCAAGTACCTTACCAACCTACAGTTGAACCCTTACCCCAATACCCAATTGGACTTGTTCTGTAGTGACAGTTTCCCCTTTTGATGCACGGCTCCCAAGTACGTGACTAACCAATTTGCGTGGATCCCAGTACGCGACTTCAACACCAACTGGAAAGAGAGGTTGGCTGCAAAGTTCTTCAGTTCATCCTACACGATGAAGATCAAGAAGATGCTTGGTCACAAAACCCTTTGGTGCAAATACACAGCAACTTCTTCAAGAATGATGAACTAGGGCAAGAACTTCGTCTCTGGTCACAATTTGCTTGAATAGAGTTTTCTCAATGCTTATGCAACTTGTGAACTATTTGACGGCCCTTAAAACAATCCTTTTTTATGTCTAGGGTTAGGAGAAAAGAAGGCCCAAAGACACATTCACGAATCCCAAGAAAATTAGATCAGAATTTCTGATTTTATAAGCCTCGACAGATAGCAAGGTGTCGAGCTTTAATGATTCAGCACTTCTTCAGCTTGTTTCTTGGACAGACTTGATAACTTCAACACTTGATCTTGAAACCTTGTTTCTTGAAGTATTAAAAACACCTAGAACTACCCAATTATAAGTTAAGTGCGTTTTGTCAAAAGATTAGCCAATTACATAAAAGAATGACATATGTTCTTAACAAGTGAACCACATATGTCCTAACAGATGTGTGTTTTAATTAACTTCAAATCTTAAATCTTTTTATAAAACGATGGAAAGACGTAATGAACTTGCTTTCTTCCTTTCTATCAAATTATTAAATAAAAATTTAGAGCACCAACAATGGAGACACGTTTAAGCATCGGTGAACAATTCACTAATCAGTAATCAGTACGAAATAGAATCGAAGGATTTGCTTCTCCTTCTCCTTCTTCTTCACACACTCAACAGTTTCAGAAAGAGGGTTTAGAGTGTGTACAGTTGGGTGATTGCCCCTCTCTAAACTAATGATTTCTATCAACTTCGCCCATTAAATCAACCACCCATGACCCTTCTCTCCTCAACCCTAAACCCACAGATTAATATCAAAAAAAAAAAAAAAAAAAAACACACACACACACACACGTAAAAGAATATTTGAAGTATGAAATATGGTAAAATTTATCAATGGATCTTATTTCTTTTTAAAATTTAATGGGGTTAATTAATTGATGTGACAAATAAAATATACATTAAAATGTTATTCTAGAAATTGTAAAATTTGAAATTAGATCAACATTGATTATTAATTCTATTAAAATTTTAATAAAGAAAGAGATTTAAAAATGAAATTGACTTGGTTTTGAAAGTTGAGTGATTAAATTAAAGAAATATTGTCTGTTTTAGAAAAAAAATAAAGTTTGGCTGTTTTGTCTTCTTTAAATCCAAATAATTTATTTTATATTTCGAGCAATTTTATTTAAATATTTTTTTTATTAATGCATTTTAAACAGCCTAAATTAAACTGTTGTAGATAAAACTGTATATTCATAAGATAAATGCAAGAAGAAGAGGAAGAAGAATTTTATGGCCATGGTTTTCAATTTAAAATTTCTCTTTGCATCATATTATTCTTCGGTTTTTTCATAACTAAATTTTAAACCACAACTGTGAGGTCAGAGAATTTGGTAATCCCGGCCCACTTTATACCAAGCCCAAGGCCCATGCTGAGGAGGAAGAAACGCCCGAGGACGAAGTGGGAAAGTCCAAATCGCCCAGGGACGTCGCCGAGGACAATCCTGTCCTCAGCCAGCCGAGACCATAGAAAGGAGGAGCAACAGGCCACCAAAGGTAGCCTTCCAGAGCATCTAAAGAGAAGGAACAAGTACAACCTGTCAGCCACGAAAGCATGGTGGAGGAGCAAGTCCGAGATGAACTGTCACCTTCACATTAAATGCCCACAACTAATGTTCTGGTCACATTAATGAGGAAATGACCCCTGAACAGTACAACCTTGGTTGCTGCAACCCACAGAAAGAATGGGAAGGCGGCTGATGGGACAAGCACTCAAGTAGTGACCTGCTTGATCAATAAATGTAAGGCTAAGATCAACTGAGAGGGGGGTATATAATGTAAGGAATCCCTCTTGAGGAGGGAGGAGGAGAAAAAAGATTAGAAGTGTAGAACACTGCAACAATCTGCATCACCTGAGAGACCTTTGTAACCAATCACTAAAGAAATAATAAGAACTTCAAGCTCCCAAGAGGAGGGCCGAGGAGCATCATTTCACATTTTAACCCACGTTCATGCTATTCAATCCACATGCAACCATGCCTAGCCGTTGGTATCCCTCACTAGGGCCTAGTTCTTGAACCCGCTCTCTACAAATTCATTGTATTGGGCTAGCAGGGCTTGAGTCCACTCACTCAACGGTAGAAGTGCTCAAACCCAGTCCCTACAATTGGCGCCGTCTGTGGGAAGAACTTGTGTGTTAGTAAGGGCAACGATCAAGCATGGTAGGATCAGGCCCTCATCAGGCAGGCTCCCATCAGCCTGAACCGGTCAAATCCCAGCATTAGGGTAATTTCGCCGACCTTGAGCGTGATCGAAATGAAGAGAATGGAAGATTTCGAGAGGGAAGTGTACACACCACTCAAACCAGCAGAAGCTACTCGCATGGGGACAGCCATGTGCTCCAGAGACAAAACAACAACCGGGCCATACAACCAAAAGAGGTTAGGAGCCGCATGACCCAGGGGCATAACGATGAGCAGGCCATGCAGCAAGAGATAGATGACTTGAAGAGGAGGCTGCGCCATGCACAACGAAGGCGGTCTCAACCTAGCCCCGACCTGCCCTCTGACGATGAAAGCGACGATGACTATAGGCAAAGATTGAGAACTCCTCCAAGCAAGACCTTCTCTCATGAATAGGAGCACTACCGGAAGCGTAAGCGTAAAAGCCCATCTCCTAGGGGCTTGGGATATGATGCCATGAGCAGGGCACTGGATCAACTTGTGGACGACTAAATTTCTCGGTTCGAAATAAGTCAAACAAGTAAAATAGTTTCACAAATGCGAATTTGTATTGATGATTGTGTGGTACAATTCTCTGTGATTACAAAAGAGTGATCCTCTGATTCGATCTCCTAAAAAGATTTGTTAATTTGGAATTGTGGTAATATGATTTTGATTCGAACACAAGATATCCTTCAATTTGGCTAAAGAATGGATCGAAGATATTTGAAATAGAATTACAATGAATTTCTGGCTATGAGCTTGTTAGAAATCCTTTGTTCTTCACGTTCTTCGCGTTCTTCGTGTGTTCTTCGTGTGTTCTTTGTCTTTGAAGATTTGTGGTGGAAGTTCTTCGGGGCTTTAGAGGCTTGAATCCGTAGAACTTCACTGATTTGTGGTTTATGAGGTTTCTGGAGGCTTTTGAGCTTGATTCCAGTGAACTTTGAGATCTAGGAATATGATTTGGATGATTCCTCTTCGAATGTTCTTCGTATTTGAAGGTTTTGTAGTGGAAGTTCTTTGGTGCTTTAGAGGCTTGAATCCGTAGAGCTTCACTGATTTGTCATCTGTTGATGTTTCTAGAGGCTTTTGAACTTGATTCCAGCAAACTTTAGGATCTAAGCAGATTGTTTGGATGATTCTGTTTCGAATGTTCTTCGTATTTGAAGGTTGAAGTTCTTGAAGTTGCTGAAGGCTTCAAGGCTTGATTCCAGCAGAGCTTCTGGACTTCTGAATCTTCTCTGATGCTGCTTGTGCTTCAGATGGCTTGATGTCCTCAGGATGGTTTTGGTGTCCTCCCTCTAGATCTCTCTGAAATGCCTTAGGAAGGCTTCTATTTATAGGAGTTTGGAGGTGGGTGAGCGACACGTGGCGGAGTCTGATTGGTGACACATGTCACAGCCTGATTGGTCCGCTTATGTCATCGCTTACACGTGTGAGGCTGATTGTGTCATCGCTTACACGTGCGAGGCTGATTATGTCATCACTTACACGTGCGAGGCTGCTTATGTCATCGCTTATACGCGCTGATGCGTGATCGGTTTTTGCATGACACTTGGCAAATTTCTGTTGGTTTCTGAGTAGTGATAGCAAAACCTAGTAGCATTACGTGGAACTTTGTAATTGGTTGTATTTTGTGGACTTGGTAGTGTGACGTGTCAGCTTGTGATAGGTCGGGAATTTTCCCTGTCTACACAAATATCCAAGTCGCCCTTCACGCGCCATATAGAAAGGGCTACCCTTCCTCGGCGGTTCCAGCAGCCAACCTTCTCCATTTATAATAGCAAAATGGATCCCGTGGAGTATGTGAGCTAGTTCAACCAAAGGATAGCTGTTCATTCTAAGAACGAGGCATTGATGTGCAAGGTTTTCCCCTCTAGCTTGGGTCTAGTGGCGATGAGGTGGTTCAATGGCTTGAGGAAAAATTCCATAAATTCGTATAGACAGCTGACCCAGGCCTTTGGCTCCCGCTTCGTTACAAACACCATAGCCCCTCGGCCCTTGAGCGCGCTACTGTCTTTGTCCATGCATGATGGAGAGACTTTAAAGGCCTACTCATGCCGATACTGGGAGATGTACAATGAACTGGAGGGCAATTTTGATGATGTCGCTATCAGCACCTTCAAAAATGGTCTCCCAACTGGACATGGCCTAAGGAAGTCTTTGACCGGCAAGCCTGTCACCAGTATGCGCCAACTGATGGATCGGATCGACAAGTACAAACGAGTGGAGGAAGACCAGCTGCAGGGCAGAGGAAAGGAGAAGGCTATCCCTCAGGAGAGGAGGGATTTCAGGTCGGACCGATACAACAACATCCGCTCGAGGAGAGACTTCGCGGGGCAATCTGGAGCAGCCGACACACAGACTGTCCATGCCGTATTCTGAGAGCCAGTACACAAGGTGTTGGAGAAAATCGAGAACAAGCCATACTTTAGGTGGCCAAATAAGATGGTGGGGGAATCCACGAAGCGTAATCAGAACCTTTATTGCCAGTACCATAGGGACCACGGACATACTACAGAAACTGTAGGAATCTCTGGAGCTATCTGGACCAGCTGATCCGAGAAGGAAAGCTGAAGCACCTCCTGCATCACCCCAACGACCATCAAGGTCGGACCCATCAGGAGCCCCAGAGAGATAACGCCCTAAGGGCGCTCGCAGGGACGATCAATGTAATCTTGGTCGCACCAGGAAGAACATGCACGCGCCCTTCACGAGTGTTGTCTGTAGCCCAGCTGCCTGTTGAGGAGTCCCAACCAAAGCAAAAAAGGGCCTGAAGGAATTTTCACCCAACCTTAAGTTTTTCGGAGGAAGACAAGATTGGGACCACCTAGCCCCATGATGATGCTCTGGTGATCACTCTTTGAATCGGAGACTATGATGTGAAAAGAGTGATGGTGGATGGTGGCAGCGCGGCCGAGGTCATGTACTCAGACCTCTATAAGGGGCTGGGGTTGAAACCGGAGGACTTAACGCCCTATAGCTCTCCCTTGATGAGCTTCGATGGGAAGCTCGTTATCCCAAAGGGCATGATCAGGCTGCCCATCCAGACCGGCCCAAAAGTGGTGGAGGTGAACTTTATAGTAGTGGACACCTACTCCCCCTACATAGCCATCGTAGGAAGGCCCTGGCTCCACACCTTGGGGGGTGTTGCCTCCTCCCTGCACCAGAAGGTGAAATTCCCGTCAGGGGATCAGGTTCTTGAGATCCGTGGTTGCCAACCCACAACGAGGCAATGCATGGTGGCTACCATATCACATCAGCTCGATGCACAGCCTTCGGCCACTGTTGAAGGGAGCTTATAGCAATCAAAGACCCCGGCGGCGCCTCCCAATGCAGCTGCCGAGGAAGCAAAATGTGAGGATCTGGAGAAAGTGGTAATTGGTGACGACTTGGAGAAGTTCTTTTGGGTCGGGGCTCGGCTGCCACCCAAGGAGCAGGAGGAGCTAATTGAGTTCCTCAAAAGTAATATTGACGTGTTTGCATGGGATGCCTGTGATGCCCCAGGGATTGATCCGTCCTTCATCTGTCACCATCTCAATGTCAATCCGTCCATAATTCCCAAGAAACAGCCACCCCGGCGCCCATTGAGAGAGCACACTGATGCGATTAGGGAAGAGGTGAATAAGTTTAAATGTACAGGGGCTATCAAAGAGGTCTTTTACCCCGAATGGTTGGCCAACACTGTGGTGGTTAAGAAGAAAAGCGGAAAGTGGAGGGTCTGTGTGGACTTCACCGACCTGAATAGGACATGTCCAAAAGACCCGTTCCCCATGCCTCGGATAGACTAGCTGGTAGATGCAACCACGGGCCATCCTCGGATGAGCTTCCTAGACGCCTTTCAAGGCTATCATCAAATACCACTAGCCTTGGAAGATCAAGAGAAGACAGCCTTTGTGACGCCCATTGGAAATTACCACTACAAAGTAATGTCGTTCGGTCTGAAGAACGTAGGGTCCACCTATCAAAGGATGATGACGAGAATGTTCGAACCAATGCTGGGCAAGAGCATCGAGGTCTACGTTGATGATATGGTGGTAAAGAGTAAAGTGGTGTCCGAACATTCAAGAGACCTTGGCCGCACCTTTGACGTCTTGAGGAAGCACAAGCTGCGCCTAAATGCTTCCAAATGCTCGTTTGGCGTGGGATCTGGCAAGTTTTTAGGATACATGATTACCCACAGGGGAATCAAGGTTGATCCTGACCAAATCAAGGCTATTCATAATCTAAAGCCTTCGCAAAACCCCAAGGAGGTCTAGAAGCTTATCGGAATGATTGCGGCCCTGAATCGATTCATTTCCAGGTCAGCTAACAGGTGCAGGCCCTTCTATCTCCTGATCAACAAGTGGAAGGGATTTGAGTGGTCCGAAGATTGTGTTGTGGCCTTCCGGCAACTCAAGAAATACCTATCCCGACCGCCTATCATGTCCAATCCTAAGGCTGACGAGGTCCTATACGCATACATTGTTGTGGCACTTCACGCTGTGAGCCTGGTACTGATACGGGACGACAATGGCGTTCAAAAACCAATCTATTACGTTAGCAAGTCACTACATGAAGCTGAGGTCAAGTACCTACCCTTGGAGAAAGCCATACTAGCTGTGGTCCATGCTACACGAAAGCTCCCCCATTATTTCCAAGCTCACACAGTGGTTGTCTTAACCCGATTACCCTTGAAGTCTGTACTCCGGACCGCTGATTACACAGGAAGGATCGCCAAGTGGAACACGATTCTAGGGGCTTTTGATGTCAAATACATGCCTCGGACCTCCATAAAGGGCCAGATCTTGGCTGATTTGGCGGCCGAATTCGCTGAACCACTAGTAGAGATGGCAGCCGAGAAGAGAAGCATTGATGAAAAATCAGTTGGGGAAATCTCCATTTCGGGGCCACCATGTTGGAGAGTATAGGTTGACGGCGCAACAAATCAGAGGGGGTCCGGAGTGGGGCTAGTCTTAGTATCCCTCGAGGAGTCTGTCATAGAAAAATCCCTAAGGCTCGGGTTCTCGGCCACAAACAATGAGGCCGAGTATGAAGCATTGTTACAAGGGATGCTCATGGTGCAGAAAATGGGAGGAAAAGCAGTGGAGATGTTCTCGGATTCAAGATTGGTGGTAGGCCAGGTAAAGGGAGAACTGGAAGCCAAAGATTCGAGGATGCAAGAGTACCTAAGCCAGGTCATGCGTTTGCAGTCAGATTTTGATCTTTTCAGCTTGTCACATGTCTCCAGGAGTGGAAACACCCATGCCGATTCACTGGCCACACTTGCCACCTCCTCGGCAGGGGACTTGCCTCGGATCATTCTTGTAGAGCACCTGAAAAAAGCAGGTGAGGTGGCAAAGGGCACGGTTCACATCCATCGAGTTGGAGTGGGTCCTAGCTGGATGGACCCCATAGTGAGGTTCCTCAAAGATAATGTTCTGCCCGAGGAGAAGTCAGAGGCTGAGAAAATACGAAGGAATGCTTCTCGGTTCTGGTTGTCCGAGAACCACAAGTTGTATAGGCGCTCCTACTCTAGACCATACCTACTGTGTATTCGCCCCGAGGCATCAGAGTTACTGCTCGAAGAACTGCACGAGGGGATCTGTAGGAGTCACACAGGAGGAAGATCCTTGTCGTATCGAGTTCTCACCCAAGGATATTGGTGGCCGGGGATGCAGAAGGAGGCCCTGAAGTATGTTAAGAAGTGTGACCAATGCCAAAGGTACGCCCCAAATATTCATCAGCCTGGAGGGGTCCTCAACCCTTTGTCCAGTCCATGGTCGTTCGCCCAATGGGGCCTGGATATCGTAGGCCATTTCCCCAAGGCACCAGGGAATAAGAGATATCTGCTAATCGCCACAGATTACTTCACCAAATGGGTCGAAGCTGGGTCGAAGCTGAGCCGTTGGCCAACATCAAGGATGTGGACGCTAAGAAATTCCTTTAGAGAAACATCGTCACGCGATTCGGGGTCCCTCATACCCTCATTTCGGATAACGGACTCCAATTTGACAGCAAGGCCTTCAGGAGGTACTGTTGTGAGCTTGGGATCACAAATAGGTATTCAACTCCAGCTTATCCTCAGGAAAATGGACAGGTCGAGGCTGTCAACAAGGTCATTGTCAATGGACTTAAGAAGAGACTGGATGACGCCAAGGGAAGATGTGTAGAAGAGCTGCCACACGTTCTTTGGACATACCAAACTACACCACGGCGATCAACGGGGGAGACACCCTTTGCCATGACTTACGGGGCCAAGGTTGTTATCCCTCTGGAGACAAACTTCCCAACGCTAAGGACGAGCTCTTTCACTCCAGGCAGTAATGACGAATTACTAGGGAGGAGTCTAGATCTGGTTAACGAACGAAGGGAAAGGGCAATGATCCAACTAGCCTATTACCACCAAAAACTCAAGCAGGGATATAATGCCAATGTGAAGCTCAGACCATTAGCACCGAGGGACCTAGTTTTGAGGAAAGTTGTGGGGGCTGCCAAGAATCCTTCCTAGGGAAAGCTGGGGCCCAACTAGGAGGGGCCATATCGAATTACCTCAATGGCAGGGATAGGTGCATACTACTTAGAAGACCTGGATGAAAAACCTGTACCTCGCCCATGGAATGTAAATAACCTGAGAAGGCATTATTATTAATGAAAGCATCCCCTTTTTCTTTTGATTCAAATTTTAGGTCCATTATGATTATATATCTTGTGTTTTGGCGATCACCTAAAGTACCAAACCGAACCACTTCAAGAAAACCTAGGTACTAGGCTGAACCAAGGTCTTGCATGATCCTCGGACTCAAACCTATGGGGAAACTAGCCACTTCAAGACAAACCTGAGTACTAGACTGAACCAAGGTCTTGTATAGTCCTCGGACCCAAACGTATGGGGAAACTAGCTACTTATAGGGGAGTCTAAGTGTTAGACAGAACCAAGGTCTTGCATGGTCCTCAGACTCAAACCTATGGGGAAACTAGTTACTTACAGAAGAACCTAAGGGTTAGGCAGAGCCAAGGTCTTGCATGGTCCTCGAACTCAGGCCTCTAGAGAAACTGGCTACACTCAGCAAAGGCGTAAATAAATACGAGCCCATGAGCATCACTTAAGGCATTCTAAAGCACATTGAACTTAACCTTGTAGCATAATCAGCAACTAACGGTCTCCTTAAGTTCAGTAAGTTTTTTTTTTTAAAAAAGGGGGGCACACTTATGAGCACCCTTATACATTGTGCTGCGGTATTTGATCCTAGAATTTAAAGGATTACCTTTACGGGTGCTGTGTGCTTAGCATTTTTTACCATTTATAGTAACCAATTAATGAGATATAGAGCCAATATTGTAAAGTTGTTCCCTCAGTATTCAATTCAGTAAAAATAGGTCGTGGCGTCAAGGTCTAAGTGGAAACTATCACTATGGCCTTTACATTTTTTGGCTGCCAATTCAAAATGAAAAATAAGTTGAGCTTCTGAGATTGTGTAGCTAACAATTAAAGCTCAGGTTATATAAGCAGTAAAACTCACCACATATAAGAAAAAAAAAAGGGGGGGGGGGGATTCATACATTCAATTTAAAAGTAGCAGTACAGTGTTTTTTTTTTTTTTTTAAAAGGGGGAACAAAAACAGCAGAAACAGGAAAAAAAAAAAAAAACATAATATAAAAGCTAGCTAGGACAGCCTATTTCTTCAATTTGAGCTTCACTTCCCCCTTGGGAGGCTGTCCAGAGGTGTCCTCGGGGTCCTCGGAGCTCTGACCTAGGGGAACGGCCTACAGAGGCACCACCATGAGAGTTGTCTCCTTGACTGGAGGGGCAACTTTGGGGAGGCCCTCCTCGATGAGAAGAGCCTAGGAGTCAGCAAGAGGGACTTGAGGACCAACAGGGGGCTTCATCACATCTTAGGGCACTTCTTGGTTACTGGTTTTTTCTTTCTCTGGCATCCCTTGACGCTCGGCCTCCTTGGCAGGCCTATCAGTAGAAGTGGGATCCTTGGCAGTGTTGGCCTGGTCCCTGTCTGCCGCTTCGGGGGCGGCGTCAGCTTCAGAGGCGGCGGAGGCAGCCTCTCGGATAACATGAGGGTAATACATCCTCTCGGCCCTCTTAAGCTCGGACGAGGCCTCAACCTCTGCTTGGTCAAGGGCCTCAATCCAGACTTGGGAGCAGTAGCGCCTGCATACCTCAGGGACTTGAGCCTTGAGGGCAGCTTGGGTCTCAGCCACCCCCAAGGCAAAGGCCTCCTCCTCGGCCTGCTCCTTAGAGCTTTCAGCCTCTGTCCTCGCAAGCTCTACCTCCACTTTGGCCCTCAAAGTCTCATCCCTGGCGAACTCCGCGACGTTCTTGGCCCCCTCTACCTCGGCCAGCTTCTGCTTCAAATTACTGATGTGCTCCTTGGCAATCTTCAGTTATCCCTCAGCTTCGAGAAGGCGCCTCATTTGGTCGGCGGCCTGCTATTGAGCGCCGGCTAGGCTGGACACTGCGCTGTCTCTAGCCTTCGTCACCTCCTTTAGGGCCTCCCTTGCCCTCTTGAGATCATCCTCAGAGTTCTTAAGAACCCGCGTGGCATCCAGGCGGTTGTCACGTTCCTGCTCTAGGGCCTTGCTCTGGTTATTGTCCTTCTCTTCCAGCCTATAAGTGGCCTGGATAGCCTGCAAATCAAAACAGACAGACGATAAGTTTGGAACTGAAGAGTAAAAATTGACGAAGTCTTCAGTGTCGGATGTCTTACCATGCCTAAGTACCTCTTCAGGCTGAGGAAGACCTCCTGCCTCCTCAGGACCTCCAGTTGGGCCATGTCGGCGGGGAGTAGCAGGGACTTCTCCAACGCATCGGCCATGTATGTGCCTTCACCCCCTCTGAAGTCCCTGAAGGAGGCGTTATCTGTCAAAGGCTCCCCATGGAGCATCGGGGCAGGGAGCCAGGCCTGGACCTTGGACTGCACAGCCATCTCCCTTCCTTGGTCCTGGTGCCCGGTTTTTTGCTGCTTAAGAGGGCACCGAGCCTCAGCCTCCTCCTGGGAAGAATGAGTCCTCTCAGCTCCCATAAGCCCTTTGCCCTTAGGGTCTTTCTTACACTTGGGATCAGTAGGCTCGGGCCTTGGTGGCAAGCTCAGCTGAGATGGAGGAGGTGGAAGCTTAGACTGGGCAGAAGACGACCTGGTCTGAACATGCTGAGACTTGGGTGGCGGAGGAGGAAGTTTTGATTGAGACTTCCCCAGCTTGTCCCTCCCCGACTGGCCCTCAAGCAGGTCAAATAGGCTGGTCAGGGGTTGCCTCTTAAAGCCCATCTCGGCTTGGGGAGAAGTCCTTGCAGAAAGGAGATCCGCCTCGGTCAGATTAGGATCGCCCAAGTCACCAGAGGGGTCCTCGACCAGGTGGACTTGGTCAAAAGCGCCAAATTCGTCCTCGGATGGACCCAAATCAGCAACTTCTTCCTCTTCTCCTAGCTCTTCCTCCTCGGCCTCCGCAGCTTGTGTGGAGGTAGAAGGACCTGCCAACGAAATACCTTCAGGAAGCAAAAACCCTTGCTCCGCTATAGTTATCTCATGAAGCCGAGGATCACTGGCCCAGTTCACGTGCTTCGGAGCCGGAAATGACTTCTGGATCGGCTTATACCCGAGGATCTTGTGGGTGGCTTTAACTTGGTTGTCAGCCTCATTCACAAAAATCTCCGCTCTGAGGACAACTTCCAAGTCCTCCTTGTTGACCAAGTTAAAATGACGCTCAAAAGCGTGTGGATCTGTAGAGAGGAAAACAAGCTCCTGTCATCAACCGAACAAAGCAGACTTACAAAAAAGAAAAAGAAAAAACTAGACCCTCTCCTACTCTAAGTACCCCACCTGGTGTCCCCTCTTCTGTCGGACAGTGAAGGCCATCGTGCCACTCCCCGGACACGATGAGAAAGTCTTTGTTCAGACCCTTGCTGGACTCGGGAAGACACTGGATAAGCCGGACCTTATCGTCCCTCGTCTTCATGTAGTAAGACTTGCCTTTTAGCTGTTGGAGGATGTAGCACCAATTTACACCATGATGGGTTAACCTCAACCCCATCTTCTCATTTAAGGCGTCCACACAACCCAGGATCCTGAACACGTTGGTGGCGCACTGAGTAGGGGCCAATCTAAAATACCTAAGGTAGCCCCTTGTTACTGGCCCCATGGGGATCCTCATACCACCTTCAAGGAAGGCGATCATGGGAATGACGACCTCACCCTCCTTCCTCCGAATGCGCCATTCCCCTTCCGCATAGTACCTCAAGCCCACATTACTGGGTATCCTATAATCGGCGATAAATTTCTCCATCGCCTCTTCAAACTCAACTAATTTCTTAAATCTACCCATCCCTGACAACTACTAAGAAACTCAGGAGAGGGCGAGGGAAAGAAAGGAATCAGAGAAGAAATTTGAGTTAGAGAGAGAAGGAGACTTACAAAAATGAGGAAAAGCTCCTCGGACAGGCTTTTTGTGCTGAAAAGGGCGTGGGAGTAGTTGGAGATTTGACCAAATCCAGTGAACGTGCGCAAGAACTCTTGAATGCAAAAGTAAAGAGGCCAACCGGTTCAAATGGGTATTTATACCCCCAATTAAATATAACCGTGCAGATTTCCCCGCTCATAAAGCTGGAAAAAGCCCAGCCGTTGGATTGGCATCACACCGTTGAACGTGGGGAGCACAGAGCCGCCAGAATTTAATGAGGGTACGCTCCGTATACCGAAGCGCCAGGAACGTGCCTTGGACAGGTGAAGAGACTCTGGCACTGACGGAAGACGAGATGTGACAAGCCATAACAACAGCCCGGGGATATCAAAATCCTCCCCTCTGTCCGAGGAGTCGGACGACAGGATTTTGAGGGGCTATTGTGGGGTCAGAGAATTTGGTAATCCCGGCCCACTTTATACCAAGCCCAAGGCCCATGGCCCATGCCGAGGAGGAAGAAACGCCCGAGGATGAAGTGGGAAAGTCCAAATCGCCCAGGGACGTCGCCAAGGACAATCCTGTCCTCGGCCAGCCGAGACCATAGAAAGGAGGAGCAACAGGCCACCAAAGGTAGCCTTCCAGAGCATCTAAAGAGAAGGAACAAGTACAACCTGTCAGCCACGGAAGCATGGTGGAGGAGCAAGTCCGAGATGAACTGTCACCTCCACATTAAATGCCCACAACTAATATTCTGGCTGCATTAATAAGGAAATGACCCCTGAACAGTGCAGCCTTGGTTGCTGCAACCCACAGAAAGAATGAAAAGGTGGCTGATGGGACAAGCACTCAAGTAGTGACCTGCTTGATCAACAAATGTAAGGCTAAGATCAACTGAGAGGGGGGTATATAATGTAAGGAATCCCTCTTGAAGAGGGAGGAGGAGAAAAAAGATTAGAAGTGTAGAACACTGCAACAACTTGCATCACCTGAGAGACCTTTGTAACCAATCACTAAAGAAATAATAAGAACTTCAAGCTCCCAAGAGGAGGGCCGAGGAGCATCATTGCGCATTTTAACCCATGTTCATGCTATTCAATCCACATGCAACCATGCCTAGCCATTGTATCCCTCACTAGGGCCTAGTTCTTAAACCCGCTCTCTACAAATTCATTGTATTGGGCTAGTAGAGCTTGAGTCCACTCACTCAACGGTAGAAGTGCTCAAACCCAGTCCCTACAACAACTATGATTTCACTTTTTTATTAAGTCACTTTAATTTCTTTGGCATATATTTTTTTTTTTTATTACTTAAAATCCTACCTTAAAGACTCATTCTATTAGATATAACTATATTTTGGCATAACTTATTTTTTATACAAAACAAATCAATAAATATAAGCTCAACAACTATCAAAGTTGTGATGTAGATCAGAAAGCAAGAAAAGGAACAAAGCAAAAGAAGAAAGAAGTGCAGGGATGAAATCTGAGATAAACAACAGCTTAGCTTTGTAGTTTAGTTGTACAGTGTAGCTTAATGAATTGCTGTAGTTTAGTGACCTGTAGTTTAGTGATGTATTTAAGTTCACACGTGAGTTAACTAACAAACACACGTGTTGTAATTGTATCCGCATAGTTTGGGATATTTTACTTGCTCTGTTTTCTATATTTAGACACAGATTCATTCAATTGAGAAAAGTCCAATGCGCGTTTGTAACTATCCATTGGCTCTTCCTTCAATTACCAAATTACCCTTGATAAAAGTCCTCAGTTCTCACCCCGAAGCTCACTCTCACGCATCTCTTCTCATCTAATCTCTCTACTCTCCCTTTGCCCTGAAGCTCACTCTCACGCCTCTCATCTCTTCTCTCTGCTCTGCCCTCTCCGTGGTAAGTCTCTCTGCTCTGTCATCCGTTGAATCTTCTTCCTCTTCTTCTTCTTCTTTCTTTCGTCTTCTTCAACGCGCATTGATCTGTATTTTTTTTAAATTTTATTTCTGTCTAATCTGATCTGAGAAATACCTTTTGAAGGTAGAGATTTGATTAACAAAACACCAAGCAACACTGATTTGCTACCAAAAACCACTAGGTACCAACACTGATCTGAATTTTTTTTTTTTTTTTTACCGAGTGTGGGAAAAAAATTTTCAGATCTTGCATGCTTTGTTCTTGCTAATGATCTATTTGTTCTCTTGTCGGGTACTGAAAAAATTTGTGGGTACATGCTTTGTAATTTTTTTTTTCTTTTGTGGATGCTCTGTCTTTCTATGTGATATCTGAGCCCAAATTGGAATCGGGTATTTTAGTTCCAACCCCCCTTTCTCGTTTGAGTATGGATTTGCTTGTTGATGATTGGTTTTATTGTGTTTGTGAGCTTAGATCGATGATTAATTTTCTGGGCTTTGTTTGTTTTTCGAGAAATTTTTTGAAAAGATAGGAAATTTGGTCTTATATATGGTTGGGATTGAGTTTCTTTGAGTTGGGGTTGTTGCAAAAGGGATGACAAAGGGAATTTGGATTTTGAAGCCGCCGTTACTGCCCCGTGGGACAGGAAGCTTTGATTTTTTGTCAATTTGGGAATTTTGACAGTAATGTGTAGGAATGTTGTTGATGTTCTAGGTAGACTTTTTACAATGGCCTTGTAGGTTATTATTTTTCTTTTTCACTGCCATTTATTAATGATTTAAGGATTTGTTTTATCTGAAATTTTAGAATAAATGCTACCAGGGAGAGGATGATTGCTTTCTTGTGAATCATGATTTCTTCTTCTTTGTCCATGCTATAAAATGATAATATAGGAATCTTATTATGGTGTATATATGGTCATTGTGATGAATATATTGCCAGGAAGTTGTTGGTGTGTGTGTGGGAGGGGTGAGAAGCAGCCATCTTAGTCAACAGTCACTGTATTCCACATGAATCCTGTTTAATGCATGTAGTATTGTGGGATGGGTGAGAAGGAGCCATCTTAGTCAATAGTCACTGTATTCCATATTGAATCCTGTTTGATGCATTTATTGTTCTTAATCTGTCATTGATTTTATTGTATCTGCTACTATGGCTCTTCATAATTTTGCTAGACTAAATGATGATAGGGGCTTCATAAACGCCGATTGAGATTCAATTTCTAGAAGAGAACATAATAGTGAAGCAGGTAGCAGTTATGAGCAGAACTCAGGATCTTTAACAGACCATGCAATGTTGGTTCTTTGTGATTCCATTGCCAATTCCATTTGGGGGATAATAATTAGTAGTTGTCTTTTTTTTATTTTTTTTTTATTTTTTTATTTTTTTTTTATAATATCATGTAGTACAATTTAAACTTGTGTTATTAGTATGTATTTTATCATCTTTTTTACATTTTTGTGTTGTACAATTTAAACTTGGGTTATTGATATGTATTTTATATCTTTTTACATTTTTATGTAGTACAATTTAAACTTGGATTATTGGTGTATATTTTATCATCTTTTTACATTTTCATTTTGTGCTTCATGATGATGAAAATTATTTAGATTTAATTAATATAAATAAGAAGTCATTAATGGTAATAACAAATAATTATGACACTAAAAAAAAAAAATTGCCCAAACATTATTAAAATAATACCAATAATATATATTTATTATTATTATTATTTTAGTAAGTATATGAAGTAGTTGATTTAATAAGTATGAAATAAACTCACATAAAAAAAATAAAATAAAAAGTATAAAATAAACTCCCTTATATATACATTGTCCTTTTTGGTAATTTATCCCTCAAACTGCCACTTTTATAAGTGCTAGCCAAACACTCAGTTTTTTCAAAAAGCACTTTTTAACAGCTTTTACCAAACACTCAGCTTTTTGAAACTCCACTTTTTCATTATGCACTTTTTGAAAACTCAATTTTTTCATTATGCACTTTTACAAAAAGCTAAACCAAACTCACCCAGAATACTATTATTATCAACTATAATCTAAAACTTTCAATAGTTAATAACTTGGTTGTGTAATTGGATTATTCATACAATTAACCCAGTCAAACTTGATGGTTTTTTCGTAGCACATGCAACTTTGATGAGTTGTTAAAGCATTCTCATCATGTGTTCTATAAATATGCCATTTTAACACATCAAAAAATCTACTTTATTATTTTAACATACCATTTTACAATTCACCATTCATCACATCTTCTATTTTTCAATTCTATACATTAAAATAATATTTAAAAATATTTAAAAAAAACCATCAATAAAAAAAAATACAAAATAAAAACCCACTACCATACACAAACACAAGCACAGAACTGTAACAAACCCACAACCATACACAAGCTCAACCCACCACCACCACTCACAGGTACAACCCGCCACCACCACCCAATACTACTTCAACAAAAAAAATCCCCAAAATCAACACAAAACTCTAAAAAAAATAAAATAAAGAGATGAATCAACTCCATTTATACAACCCAAATCACATGGAATCAACCCAACTCCACCACCACCCACAATCACACGGAATCCACAACCCAAAAAAAAAAACTGCCCAAACCCACCACTATACACAAGCACAGCCTGCTACCACCACCCACAGCCACAAGTACAACCCGCCACCAACAACAACAATCCACTGGCCACCGCCACCACCCAATACTACTTTAAAAAAAATCCCCAAAATCAACACAAAACTCTCAAAAAAAAAAAAAAAAAATGAAGAGATGAATCAACTCCATTTATACAACCCAAATCACATGGAATCAACTCAACTCCACCACCACCCACAATCACATGGAATCCACAACCACAACAAAAAAAAAAAAAAAACGCCTAAACTTACATGCGATCTCCACCAGTCAACCTCATTGATGAGGCTGAACTCCATGGCGACAACCGATCTCAATGGCAATGGTCTAGGTGGAGAAAAAAGAAGAAAGAGAGAGTGTGACAAGGAAAAAAAAAAAAAGAAGAAAGAGAGACACAGAGGCGCTGAGTGACAGAAAAAAGAAAAAAAAGGAAGAGAGAGAGAGAGAGAGGCACAGAGTGATAGAAAAAAGGAAAATGGAAAAAAGAGAAAAAAAAAAAAAAGGAGAGGTGAAGATTCTGGTGAAGAAGGGAGTGACGAAGAAAGAAAGAAGAAAAAGAACGAGAGAGAAGAAAGAAAGTCATAAAGGAAGAGAGAGAAAATGAATATATATATATATATATATATATATATATTAGCATTTTCATCCATACTGTTTTAAAGATTAAATGGTACTGTTCATGTGTGCCAAAAATTATAACATTTGGAACATCTCATGGGAGGGGTTTTTTGGTGTTTAGTGTTTCGTGTGTCAAATGCCAAATATGACACACTTGATGGAAATGCTCTTATGACCCCATCTGGATTTGTAATTTTTAATTAAATTACTTTGAATGGCTTCATTGCAATGCGATTTTCAGAATTTGGAGGATAGTCATGAAATTAAAATAATTTATAATGAGGTTGATGTTTGACTTTTTAATAAAGATAGTGTTTCAAGTTTTGGTTCAGAACATAATCCATGAGATTAAAGTAATAAGTGAGATATGCATAAAATGTGACTTTGTAGTTTGAGATTTACTTTTACTCCTATAATTTTAAGATAATATAATATAAGAAGATTTTATTTGGTAATTGCTACAACGAACTGCTAGTCTTGATAGTTTATTATAGCTAGCAGTTCACTGTAGCAAGAAGATAAAGAAAATGCCTTTGGCTCCACTGATGTTGGGCACTAGCACTAAATTAGAGTTTGGGGTGATAAAATAAGTAAATAACTAAAGATGCTCTTTAGGATTAAGCTCCATATCGGATTTGGTGTGTTCCCACCTAGTACTTGCGAGCTGCGATGCTTTGTGTATCTAGCTATATTTTTTTTAGCTTTACTGAATAATAGTTTCCATCTTTAACTAAAAAAAGAAAAAAAAAGTTTACGAGACGTGTTGCCAACTTGCCAGCCAACCGTGACTTGCTTGGTGCACAAAAATGAAGAACGAAACTCACTTTAGCTCATCGTTTAACCAAAATAATAAAATAAAAAATAAAGCCCTAATGCCCTTTTAATAAGAGAATCTTTCTATTAATTAGTGCTAGAGGTTAGGCGGGATAGTGTTTGACTAAATTAATCTTCTACTAAAAGTTTCTCTACTAAATAGAAATTTGGATATTATATTGTTCCTGAAGCCGAAACGATGCGACTTTGACGTGCAAGTCCAACCATCTAAGAATGTTTTTTTATTTTTGGTTGATGCGGTGCAAGTCCAACAATCTAAGAATGTTTTTTTTTTGGTTGATGCGGTCAATTATCTCTGCAAGTTGGTCACATTGAGTAATTATAACATTTTCACCACACTTTCAAAATAAATCTTAAATGTTAAGTTGTTATTGGTGAATAAAAAAGTAATTTAAGTAATTGTTCAAATTAGAACCAATAACAACTTACCATTTATGAATTGTTGTGAAAATATTGAAGACCTAACACTTTTTTTTTTTTTTTTCTTTTTTTGGAACTTGGCACAAACAATTTTCCCACGGTTACAATGAGGCCTAGTCACCTTGCCTCAAATGCACCGATAGTGGGTAACTTAGGTATCGTTTGGATAGCGTCTCTCACGTCCACGTTTTGCCTTTTATTTTTTTATTTTCTATTTTTATTTTAAACCAGCTCGCATTGTACTGTTCATGGGACATGAACAGTGCAAATAGGCAAATGAACAATAATCCACGCGTGAACAGTAACTTTTTTATTATTTTTTTTATTGTTTTCAATTTTCAACAAAATAAGCAGTATTCAAACGCACACTTAATCTCATTTAGTAATTCTAAGCTTTGTGACAGGCCAAAATGGGGATATACTCCTTTCGCACAAAAGATCCAGCAAAATGCCTCCTGTCTGAAACTATTTAGGAATATACCCTTGTTTTAAACTCGATTTTCTAAAAATCGAGTTTCAATGAAAAACTTGATTTTTAAAAAAATCGAGTTGTAGGAAATCAAACTTAAAAAAAAAAAAAAAAAACAGTAAACAAAAAACAAAAAACTGCACAAAACTCGAGTTCTATGCAGTATTTTTCAAGCAACTTGATTTTCTAAAAATCGAGTTTCAAAATGGGGGCATTTCCCTAAATAGTTTCAGATATGGGGCATTTTGTTAGAACTTTTCGGCGAAAGGGGTATATCCCCATTTTGTCCCTTTGTGACATGCCTTAATATGTTTAATAGTTCATGAACATTAAAGCAACCTGGCATGCCTTAATCATTGACTAATTACTTGCAGCAAGGAATATGAAAACGAAATGTTATAGGAATAATAAAAGGGTGCATGGGGTTTATTTCATACTTGTTATTGCACACAATGGTACAAAATCATAATTTCAATTCAAAACACCACCCTTTTATTATAGGTAGATACTAATACACACAACCATATACACATACATTTTATTTAAAAGAAAATCATGTTCTAGAGAAACAGCATCAAAGACAACAAGTTTGATGCACAGCTAGAAAATGGATAATTTGCAGCACTACTCAGCTCATCAGGGGTTGCCAATGGCATCATCGCCCTTGTGTGGTTGGATTAGGGGGTGGGACTGGACCTTTATCAAGAGGAACATATTCACCACCATGAACCATCTGACCTGCCCTCATCATTTTCGGGGTGAGGAGGAGTAGCATACAGAACTGGCGGACCTCTTGGACCTGGAGTCTCTCCTTTATTGGCTACATATTGCTCTTTGACCAGTGCTTCAAATTTCACATCAAATCATTTCGCACTATCAAATTGTTAATTAAAATACTATGATTATTGTAATTGGGTTATGAGAATTTTAATTGGGTTATGATTATTGTAATTGGGTTATGATTATTGTAATTGGGTTATAAGAGTTATAATTGGGTTATGACTGTTGTAATTGGGTTATGAGATTGTAATTGGGTTATGAATGTTATAATTGGGTTATGAGAATTGTAATTGGGTTATGACTGTTGTAATTGGGTTATGAGAATTGTAATTGGGTTATGATTCTTGTAATTGGGTTATGAGAATTGTAATTGGATTATGATTATTGTAATTGGGTTATGAGAATTGTAAGACTGTTGTAATTTATGAGAATTGTAATTGGATTATGATTCTTGTAATTGGGTTATGAGAATTGTAATTGGGTTATGACTATTGTAATTGAATGACACATCCTTTCATGGAATTACGTGTTTTTTTTTTTTTTTGGGAGGCCAACCACAATAGTTTAGGAATGAACCAACCTTGAGAATGACAATAGTGGACATGTAATCTCTAATGCATATGGTTTAGTATGAATTTGGCATCCAATTGAAGTTAGTCTAAAATGACGAAAAGTTTAACTAATGCAAATAAAAAAGTTCCCATAAAAAAAAAAAAAAAATGCAAATAAAAAAGTTAGTCTAAAATTGAAGTTCATTAACTTATTTCAAGCCAAATATACATATTTTCTGGGTAGTGACTGGTGAATGTCGGCTTAACAGCAGCAACTGTGGTTTTATCACCAACGTTGTTGCAAGTTACAGCCATTAGCTTAAGTACTACTTTGGCATGATTTTTTCGAAAGTACGATGAATGATAAATATCATGTATGATTTTATCTTTCACTGTCGACAACTTTTTTTAATCAAATTGCTCACCATAACAAGCTACGCTTTGGCATAACATATTACCGTATTGTGTATCAGTGTATGCTTGTCTATCTCAGGCTCTCATCGCATGTCAATTCATAATCAAATTTTTGTAGACCATCTAGGAATTTTTTAGCAACGGTGAAGTCTAAAAATGCAAATAAGTATTTCTGTCTAATTGTTTTCCGGTCCAATTTATGCGATAAGTAAACTTGCTGGAGATTTTCATCTTTTATTTCTGCTGTTTATTAGGGGGTTGTGGTGTGGGCATTCTTGTTAGGGATTTTGATTCCAAACCAAATAGCCCCTCGCGGAGTTACAAAATCTGTGAATCAAACTTAAAAAAGAAAAGTAATATGACATGGCAGTATAGGTGTTAGCTTATATGGCAAACAAATAATACTTTATTTAGTCCGTTAGCTACATCATGTATTTTTCATCTAACATTTAACGGTAGGGATTATTTTGACTTAGCACGGAAATATTGGGGACCAAATTAACACAATTGAAAAGTTAGGGACCAAATTAACATTAATAGTACATATTAAGATTTAAGTATGTAGTTTACCCATAAAACTAATAATTTAAAATAACATTATGAAAAAAAATATTTAAAATGTAAGCTGCTATCATTTTTTTATGCCATAAAGAAAAATTGGATAAAATCTTTATAACCCCTTTTATGTACTCTCTTGAGTAACTTTTTTTTATCCATCCAAACTCTTGTGCATCTGAATTTACAATAAGTTCAATTATATTTACAACATGCCATTGTAAAAATGAAATATAGTAAAAACTAACGTTACAATTTTCATTATCACTTTCTTTTACATCACACACACACACACATATATATATATGAAGTACTTGATTCCTTATTCTTGTGTTCTAATCTTGGATCTTGTTTAGGCAATGGTTTTTTCTTTAATGTTCTAATAAAAAACATAAAACAAAAGGGAAAGACTTTATTATTACTTTTTTTTTTTGGCGAAAAACCCATTTTAGTCCCTACATTTTCACGCGATTCCCACTTTGGTCCTTAATTTTTTTTTTCACCGATTTTAGTCCCTTTCTTGGAAAACGCGTCTCGTTTTAGTCTCTGACATTACATCAGAGACGGAAATTGCATAGCTGGCAAACAGAAAAAATTAAAAATATTAAAATAATGCCCACTGTGTCCACGTGGCTTTCCACGTCAGCCTCTAAATTAAAAAAATTAATTTATTAATTTTAACTAAATAAAAAAATTAAAAACAGAAATAAAAACCAAACCCAGCAAGAACAACAAATTTAAAACCCAGCAAGAACAAGATCAACAAAACACAAACCCAGCAAATTTAAAACCCAAAAAAAAATAAATTCAAACGCATATTTCAAACCCCCACACCACATACACGACCAAAATCATCAAAACTAAAGCACGAAAGATCCAAACACCCAATAACCAATCCTTCAAAATGCAAAGCAATCACAGCCCCACAAATTCCCGCATCGATCATCGCAAAACCAGAAATCCCATCTTTACTCAAACCCTCTTCATCTTCACCACAAAACCTATCTCCCAAATAACCAAATTTCTCCAACAAACTCCCATTATGCTTCTCACACACTAAACTCAAAAACCCACCTTCCAAATCACCCCACAAGCCAAAAACTTTACACACAAACTTCTTCTGAGCTCTCAGAATCAAACCTAGTTCCTCTCTCTCCTCCTTTCTCATCCCACTCAAACAATTCATAACCTTCACAACATAGCTATAACGAAACACAAAAGAATCATCATCATCATGTAAAGAAACAAGGCGTAAAACACTCACCCTTTGGTTCTCATACAAGCCAACATGAATCATCTCTGCTTCCTCTCCTTCTCCTTCAATCAAAACAACATCATTAGGTAGAACCCATTGTTTCTAGAGAGAGAAGAACTTGTGAGACCAGAACTGAGGCAAGAAATGGTGGGATTGGGAATGGCAAGGGTCGTAATTCGGAGGAGTTTTATTGGGTTTATGGGAATTTTTTGGGTTTTAAATTTGCTGGGTTTGTGTTTTGTTGATCTTGTTCTTGCTGGGTTTGGTTTTTATTTCTGTTTTTAATTTTTTTATTTAGTTAAAATTAATAAATTAATTTTTTTTTTTAATTTACAGGTTGACGTGGAAAGCCACGTGGACATAGTGGGCATTATTTTAATATTTTTAATTTTTTCCATTTGCCAGCTGTGCAATTTCCGTCTCTAATGTAACGTCAGGGACTAAAACGAGACACGTTTTTCAGGATAGAGACTAAAATCAGTGAAAAAAAAAAGTTAAAGACCAAAGTGGGAATCGCGTGAAAATGTAGGGACTAAAATAAGTTTTTTGCTTTTTTTTTTTTTTTAAATCATTATTATTACCTTCTCTAATCCCAAAATCAATGTACCAATATTACTAAACCTCTCTAACCCCAAAATCAATGGCCTGCCAGTAATGAGAGAAGAAAAGAAGATGAATAACACACAACTCCCCAGAAATCAAAAACATAAACAAAAGGGAAAGAGTTTATTATTACTTTTTTTTTTTTTTTTTTTTTTTTTTTGAGAATCATTATTATTACCTTCTCTAATTCCAAAAATGTACCAATATTACCAACCTCTCTAACCCCAGAAACAATGGCCTGCCAGTAATGTACGAAGAAAAAAAAATTGAATAACACAACTCCCAAGAACCCAATTACTCGAATAATGATACAATATCAGTTTATTACCTATTGCTTACCTAGCCACATTCATCGACTGCGTCAAAACCCACAGAATTATGTTAGCACCACTTAATTGGCACAATTTTATATCACAACTCATCGTATAATAAGTTGTAATTGGTAAAGGTGTGTTCACACATGACCTACTAACACATTTTTGTCAATCACAACTCACAATGTGCTGAGTTGTGGCACAAAATTATGCCCATATGTGGTACTAGCATAATTCAAACCCAAAATACCAAGCTCTAGACTTCCAAATAACAATTTTCAAACAATTTCTTTGGACACTAAAACCAAACTTCCAAATTGACAGTCGCAAAAGACATAGGTATTCAAATACTTAGGCTACAAAATCATGTATTTAGGATTAATCATAAATATTGAATATTGCTAGAGATACAAACTATTTTATAAAAAAAATTTACAAACAGCTGATGTTGTGAGTCATTATTGATAAATGAAAAAAGTAATATTAATAGTAAATTTAGATGAAAACTAATAAGAAATTAGTCACATCAACATTTTGTAAAAAAATTGTAAAATAATTTGTATATGTGACATTAGTCGTAAATATTATTTTCCAATTAGATACATATTTACTTGCCAACGGGGGCTTGGCTCAGCTGGGTATGGTTCGTTCGCTCTGCCTAACACGCTCAGGTTGGATTCCCGCTACCAGCAGGAGTCCGTTGGTGGGCATCATATCACTAAGTCTGTGTGCTCTGCCCGGGGGCATAATATAACCATAAAATCCCCCTTTTTTTTTTCTCAAAAAAAAAAAAAAAAAAAAGATACATATTCACTTATGGTACCTAATATTTAATGATACCGTATAACTAATCAGGTATAACTTATAAAGTTGGAAGAGTCTTTGGTTTAGAACTCTAAAAACTTCTTGCAACTTACTATTAAAGAAATATTTTCAGATTCTTCCCTTGAATTTTATATATACTTTGTCCCCAGAATTTGTTTGTACCTAGCAAGGATTTTATTTGCTTGATAATATCTTTTTAATTGAATATTCGCATAAACTATAGGTGCACTGGAAAAGAGAAAAAGTAAATAAATGGTCTAAGAAGTGTGTTTGTTGTTGAGCTTCTTTTTATTGATTTTTTATTTATTTATTTTTTTTGTATAAAAAATAAGTTATGCCAAAATATAGTTATATCTAAAAGAATGAGTGCCTGTTTATTTCAGCTTTTTCAACCCAAAAAGCCCGTTTTGAAGAAAGCAAATACAAAAAGCCCGTTTGGTTAGGTATTAAACGCAACTTTTTGAAAAAAGTTGCGTTTTGGGTTTATGAAGAGAACGCGCAATGCCATAAAGGAGCTCAGAGGTGCATTTTGGAAAAAGCCCGTGCGCGTTGATGAATCTATCCGTTGGGTTATTGGTTTAGTTACCAAATTGCCCTCACTTTTACTTAAAACTCTAACTTTGCTCTTTTCTCTTCTCCCTCATATTCTTGCTCCTCCGTTACAGACCAACACCGATCAAGAAAGTATCAACCAAATACAAACACAGCACCACCCAACTATCACCGGTCTACCACCACAACCCATTTTAACATTTGATAATCCAAACACAAAATCAACAAAATCAAACCAAAAATAACTTAAAATCAACACAAAACAACTTAAAAATCAACTCAAACTCCATTGGAAAACCCATCCCAAACCCAACTCAAAATCAACCCAAAACAAAATCAACTCAAAATCAAACCCAAAATCCACAGAAAATCAACTCAAAATTAAACCATTAACTAAAAACCTATAACCCAAACCCAAAATCAAAATCAAATACAAACCCAATAGTGGCAGAGACTTAAGGGATCTAAGAATTAAGGAGAGAGAAGAAGGATTTCCTTATGTTTCAATCATCTTCATCTTCTTCATCATTGAATGTTCAAATAGTGTGTAAAACACCTTGAATGTTTAGGCCCCCAAATTACAACTTACCAATTCAAGCTTATTATCAAACAATGTATGTGCGGAATATGAAAATAAGCTAAAACAGAATTGATAAAACAATCTAAACAAAATAAAATCACAACCACAGCAGATATTAAATGGCAAAGATTAAGGAAGAGAGATGCAAATACAAAGACAACATAGCGATGTGTTATTGAAGAGGAAACCGAAGTCCTTTTTTTTCTCTTTGCTCCTCACTTTTCTCTCTTTGCGCCATTGTTGCTTTGTGTTTTTCTTCTTCGAGCTCTCTATCATGTTTTTCCTTTCTTGGATTGTTCTTTTGAGGTACGATTTCTTTCTCCTTACTTTATTCTTTGTAGCGAAAATTTATAGTTTTTCCTTTTTTTGTTTTGGGACTTGGAGTTTTATCCCCTTTTTTCCTTCTTTTGGGTTCCATGGTTGATAGCTCTGAGGTTAGGAGACTTTATCCTTCCGTTTCATTTTTCTTTGCATGCTTAGGGGCTTCTCTAGGTTCAGAAGGGTAAGCATTTGTCTGTTGCTTTAGAGACGAGCCTGTTGAGTGCTGCAATCCTCCCTGTTAGTTTTTAAACATCTTTCGAGATTCCAGATTATCAATGAATGTTGTGCAAACAGTCACTCTGAATTCCTCCTTAAAAATCCAAATCCTTTGTGGAAAAACCCAAAATTTTTCATCCATCTACACAGGGAGTGTAAGAAGATTATGGAGTGAGATAATTATAGGAACTGGTTAAGGACGTATATTGTTAAGAACATATAGAAGATAACATGAATATGAGGAATAGAACACAACACAAGATACAACTGATCCATCCTCATCCTCAGGCCCTTCCTATTCAGATCCTAATGATATCTTTAAAATGGTAGAAATCCTTCCCGTAGAAATAAAAGACCAAATAAAAACTTTGATCCTTGAAGCCAGAACTAAAAGAATTATTAGAGTCCTCCATGATTTCTTAAAAGCACCAGTGCCACTTCCTTGCTATTTTCCCTAATATAAACCAACCATGGAAAACCCCTTTTGCCTTTTGGATAACCAACTGGAATGTTCCACATTACCTCTACATGTAGTATTTATTCAATGAGTATTACCTATGTCTTCATTTTGAACTAGAGTTTTACAGATATATTTTCCCTCATGGAAATAAACATTTTCACAAATTCTGGTTTGAAATTTTGAAAAATGATGCTCATGATGGTGAATGGATAAAGTATCCAAAAACAGAACACCCAAGATTCGGCCATAAAATTACTTTAGCGTGTTTAGTAGCCAAGCTCAATTCCAAAAATGATATCTAGGCAGACGGAATTTTCCACCCTGCAGAGATGCATTGGGTTACTAATTCAGATGGGACCCTTCATACACATTTGGATGTTTCTTTGGTATCCTGTTTCCATGCCCTCACAATGGCAAAATCTCTTAATAAAGGAATCTTCCCTGAAATAATACCAACTGATCCAGATGTTTGCAGACAGCAATGGCCACCTGAAGATCATTGGGAAATGCTCAATCCCCTTATTGGATATGATGACCCTCACTATCATAATCATGATCCAGATGATGATGTTGATGAAGAATGGTTCCAAGGAAGAGATGGATGAGACTAGACATCCTTCACACTTAAAAAAAAAAAAAAAAAGGTCCTAGAAACGTCTTCAGACGTAACCCCTTATCTTCAACAGTCCAATATCTACTCCTTTGTCAGGAACATGTCTACAGTAGTCTACTCATGCAAACAAGCCCTTACTTGGTTTGACACTTGTTGATCAGCTCCAGCATTTGGTAGCTAGAGCCTTTATTCTTCAAGCATCAGAATCTTATCCTGACATAGGCATGGCAAAACTCTATCCAGCAAGAGACACTTCTCCAGCCAGGCCCCCTAACTTTTTTGCCACTTGTAAATCCACAAATTAGGCCCCTACCTTTTCTGTGATACATAATGTATGTGGTATTGTCTATAAATAGAGTCAGTGTAAGCCTAAGAAGGCAAGAGAGAGGGAAGGAAGTCTTCATAGCTATTATAAGTTCTTTTGTTGAGTGAAGGAAGCCTTCATAGCTATTATAGGTTCTTCTGTTGAGTGATTGCTGAAGAAATCACATCCAGAATGGAATACTGTTCATACAGAAGCTGTTCAACAATTGAAAACCATTGAGTCAAAATCTCACTGGGTGAATTTAAGGTCACCACTCATGAGAATCCATTATTATCAAAATAAGCGGTTACAAGTAAAAAGAATCCCAATACCTAATACCAACCTATAGTTAAACCCTTACCCCAATACACAATTGGACTTGTAATGTAGTGAAAATCTCTCCTTTCAATGCACGGCTCCCAATACGTGACTAACCAATCGATGCACGGATCTAAGTACGTGACTAATACACCAACTTGAGGAAGATGTTGGCTGCAAAGTTCTTTGATTCATCCAGCGATGAAGATCAAGAAGCTCATTGATTACAAAACCCTTGGCGCAAAGACGCAGTAACTTCTACAGGGAATATGATGAACTAGGGCAAATTCTGTCTCCGGTCACAATTTGCATGCACAATAAATTTGCATTAAGTTGCATCACTTTGCATCACCTTTGACGGCCCTTAAAATAATCTTTATATATGTCTAGGATTATGAGAAAAGAAACCCTACACACATACACTTGGATATACAAGTGAAGAAGCTATCGAGCATCAGTCATTTAACCTCAATGGATATGAATCTGTGGAGCTATCTATCAAGTTTTAATGATCAGCACTTCTTCACTTGTTTTTTTGGACAGATTTGCATGGCTTCAATACTAGACTTGAACTCTTATTCCTTGAAGTACTAAACTCATCGATCTACCCTATTACAAGTAAAGTGAGTTTTGTCAAAAGATTAGCCAATTTACATAACATATGTCAATAACAATATCCACATATGTCCTAACACCTAGAAACTTCCCAGATACAACTCCGAAGGTACACTTGCTGGGATTCAACTTCATCTGATATTGTCTGAATGTAGTGAAGGTCTCCTCGAGATCGTCCAAGTGTGCAAATTTTTCCTTCTCTTAACGAACATGTCATCCATGTATTCCTCAATGTTTCTTCCGATCTGCCTACTAAACATTTTGTTGACTAACCTCTGGTAAGTCGCTCCCGTGTTTTTAAGTCCGAAAGGCATTATCTTGTAGCAGTATAGCCTTTGGCTGGTGTTGAAGGCAGTTTTCTCCTGGTCTTCTTCTTACATCTTGATCTAGTTGTATCCTAAGAATGCGTCCATGAATGTGAGGAGCTTGTGTCTTGCCGTGGAATCCACGAGTTAATCTATTCTTGGCAGGGGGAAACTGTCTTTCGGGCAGGCCTTATTTAGGTCTATGAAGTCTACACACATCCTCCATTTCCCATTTGGTTTCTTCACTAGGACGACATTGGTCAGCCAATCTAGATAGCAGACCTCACGAATAAAATCTGTTGCCAGCAATTTGTTTACCTCGTCCATGATTGCTTTGTTTCGTTCAGGGGCAAAGACTCGTTGCCTTTGTTGGACGGGCTTTTTCTCCGGATCTACATCCAGGCGATGTTGGATGACCTCAGTTGCTTTGCTTGGCATATCCTTGTGACTCCATGCAAAGACGTCCAAGTTGCCTTTAAGGAATTGGACTAGCTTTCTCTTCATCTGATTGCTCAGAGTCATCCCTATCTTCATGGTCTTCGCTGGTTCTTTGTCCACCAATTCCACAGTTTCTAGGGCTTCCACTTTCTCTTCTTCCTTCTTCTTGATCATCTATGTATGGTTCTCCTTTGTGGCTAACACCGCTTGGCAGCACTCCTAAGCCAGTACTTGATCTTCTTTTACTTCGCCCACACCATTCTCTATTGGAAATTTTACCTTCAGGTAGTAGGTGGACGTTGCTGCCTTCCAGCGGTTGAGCATGGGCCTTCCAATTATCACGTTGTATGAGGAGGGGTAGTCTACCACTACGAAGTCGAGCTAATGAGTTAACTGTTAGGGGTAGGACCCCACCGTGACTGTCAATGTCACTATACCTTTGAGATACACTCGATCTCCACTGAAGTTAACGAAGGGGGACTCAAAAAGCCGTAACCTTATGGGATCTACCTTCAACTGCTGAAAGGCAGAGAGGTAGATAATGTCTGCAGAGCTGCTGTTGTCTATGAGGATTCTCCTAGTGTTAAACCCTTCTATCATGAGCATGATAACCAAGGGGTTGTCATGCATCTACTTCACACCTCTAACATATTCTTTTGAAAATAGGATGTCCCTGTCCGTCCTTCTTTGCTTAAGGAGTGGTATCTTATGGACGTTATTTACCTGCCTTTGTTGTGAGTTCTTAAGGGATTTGAAAGATCCACCTGTGGATGGTCCTCCTGTGATCATTTTTATTTCTCTTATCGTACTTTGTGGATGGTTGAATGCGTTGTCCTCATCCTTAGGAATAGCTTTGTGCTTCTCCTTGTTATCACTTCTAGATCTGCTAGATTCCCCCTTCTTTACAAACTTCTGCAGTGTCCCCTTCTGAATGAGTTCTTCCATCTGCTCCTTCAGGTCTCTGCAATCTTCAGTGTAATGGCCATGGTCCTTGTGGAAATGGTAGTATTTCTTCTTGTCATGCACATTAGGTGATGAGTGCAGCAGCCTTGGCCACTTAAGGTAATGTTTGTCCTTAATCTGTGTCAAAATTTTGTCAACAAGCATAATCAAAGGGGTAAATTTTACCGTCCGAGGGGTTTTATCGTCCCTTCGCTTATTCCCGTCGGTACCTTAACGGTCTCCCCTTTCTCTTTTTTGTCCTCTTCGGTCTTCTCCCTTTCCTTCCCTCTCCCTGGGCTTTTCCTTGTCCCTTATTGCTGTTAGGGCGTCTTCGGCATTCATGTATTTCTGAGCTTTCAACAGCATTTCCGACATCGTCTGAGAAGGGCTTTTCGCGAGTGCGACCACGAACTCTCTAGACTTTAATCCAACTTTGAAGGTCGTTAGCTACACTTTGTTGTCTGTTTCATCTACCTCCAAGGTTTCTCTAGTGAAACGCTTCACATATGACCTCAAGGTCTCCTTCTCCCCTTGGTTGATGGTGAGCAGATGGTCTGTTGGCCTTTTTGGGCGTTGTCCACCAACCAAATGGTGTAAAAAAGAATTGCCCAATTGCTTGAAGCTATTAATGGACGATGTTGGTAACTTACTGAACCACTCCCATGTTGCTCCCTTAAGAGTGGTGGGAAAGGGTCGGCACAATATCTCGTCAAGGGGCTATTGAAGACTTAGAGTTGTCTTGAAGGTGTTGAGGTGGTCTAGCAGATCTTTCAGACCATCAAATGACTCGAGTTGCGGGAGACGAAACTTTGAAGGCATTCAGCATTCTAAGACCCTTGTTGTAAAAGGCGAGTCCGTCCTCCTGACCATTCGGTCTAAGTTCTGATCTATTTTCTTCCTTACTGCACTTCTCAACTCGTCCATCTCCCTTCTCATTTCCCTGAGGAGGTCTGAGTTCATTCCTTTAGGTGTATTTGGTCGTCGGTGGTCATTCCTTCTGTGGCTTTCTTCTTCATCATTCCAGTTGGTCCCAGAGTGATTATCTTCCTGCTGGAGTTGCAATCTCATCTCCTGATTCTGTCTTGTGAGTTCCTTTTCGCCGACTGTGAGTGTCTGTATTTGCAGGGTTAGTGTTGCTAAATCTTAGGGTGTGCCGGACTCCATTGGATCTTAGAGTTGAACGGAACTACACTTTCGAATCTAAGTACGAAATTGTCATTCCTATAGATAGCGCCAAACTGATGATGCTGAGATCGTCAATCAATTAGGTTCGTCTAGATAGGTTAGCACGGGCTCCATCTCTGTACCTGCGAGGTTAAGAACAGAATCCTCCTTGAGTGGTCATCGGTGTGGTGCCGGCCATGGAGACTTCGATGGTAAAGTCAGTGAATGAAATTGGCAAAGAGGGCTTATGAGAGCTAGAATGAATAATGTAAGTATCAGTATTTCGGTATGTATATCTACGTACCTTGTTTAGTTCTGAAAGGTGTATATATATCCCTTATTCTTCTAGCCGTTGTACCTTATTTATGATGGCTTTAGTGCCTCCTCTGTAACGCCTTTGGGCTCATTAATGTGGGCTTTATGGGGCCTCCCAACGGTCTTCTGGCTGATTTGTAACTCTTCGAGATATTGAATGCTCTTTTATGACTTCTTTTCCTCCGCCCATGCTAGGTTCGGGTGGACCAAGGTACCTAATGGGTTCGTCTAGACAATGGTATTTATTGGGCCTATCAAAAGTTATTGTGAAATTTTTTTTTTGTGGATAGCCTTACTTGTTTGGAGATCCGACAAAGCACACGTGGTATGCAAGGACTAAACAAACACACAGGACAGAGCCCCAGCACCAAACCAAAACCAATAATAGACAAAGCTATATGTAGGCCAAAACAAAGGTGTTGTTCCAACTTTCAATTCAAGTAGAAACAAATGTGATGTGCGCGCAAAGTCAAAGTCTGGCTTGATTTAAGTCAAGCCACACGTCCAAAAATGAGCCCATACCAGCCTTTGAAAAAAAAAAAGGAATATATATTAACACAAAAAAAAAAAAGGGACCCTAAAATTCATATACAAGAAAAATTATTACAAAAATATGCACAAATTCGAACAATAAGAAAAATCTTTGGACAAATCATAAGTTCGGTCTAAGCAGAAATAATAACAACAAATCAATTACAAATCCTAGCAAAACAAATCACAAAAACCTAATAACATTTATGCAGTTTTTCCCTTTCATTTGAGAGCTCTATATCACTCTCAAATGACTCTACCCCCATAGAAGGTTTTATTTTTGATTGATGCATCAATTATCTGCAAGTTGGTTACAACTTTGAATTTGTTTTGAAAAATATATGTTTAATTACAATATTTTCACAACAAATCTTAAGTGGTAGGTTGTTATTAGTAGGTAAAAAAGTAATTTTTCTTGGTATTTCCCATTTAATGCGCTAGCACAACCATTATTTTCTTAATGCGAAAGGGCAGCCATCTACAAGTTGGTTTATCCATCAAAAATTAAAAAAAGGAGTTCACGATGTCACATTAGTTGGGTTTTTTTTTTTTTTTTTTTTTTTTTTTTTGGCGAAATCACCGTTTTGTTCTTTACATTTTTGGGTCACAATCAATTTGATCCATACATTTTGGTAGTAGTCAATTTAGTCCATGTTATTTTTAATTTTGAGTCAATTTGGTCTTTACCGTTAACTCACTAATGGAAAATGCTTACGTGTCACACAGCATGTACGACCAGCGCATTTCACACCTACATAACAAATAAAATAATATTAAAAAATCAATTAACAGTTAAAAAATGCCAAGTCAACATCTAAATAAAAAAATTAAAGACAAAAACAAAAAAATGATTCATATCCAGTCCAATTTTCTTAGCTTCCAAACAAAGCTTCACCAAACTCAAATTCCAAACTCAAAAATGCTAGAGACGTAAATCAGTTCCCCCTTTTATCACGAATTACTCCACAATAGCATAGAATTAACAATTAAAATAATCTCATCCTACGCCAATTATACTGATACAGAATTAATCCACAATCAAATTCACCATACTTCACCCCTTTTGCTCTCATCATCATAATCATCAATTCTCTCTCTCTCTCTCTCATCACGCTATTCAAGATTTCTTTTTCTTTTTCTTCGAAGACAAATTAAATTTAAAATCCACTCTCAAACACTAGATCTGAACTGACAAAGAAAGATTGATTCTTGTTAATACGTTTTGTTGTGGATCGTTAAATTTATTATCCAATTCAAATCTTTGACAAAACAGAAGCAAAAATTGTAAAATTTTATGTTTAATTTTTGTAAGAGATCCTGTGGAGATCGGTGATGAATTTGATTGTGTTTATGAAACTTGAATTCAAGATTTTGAAAAGAAATTCAAAGCGGCCTAAGTTGCCTAACCATTCCAAATCCCCTCCCACCTTCCCTGATCATTCCAAGAACATTGAACCTAAAACCAGAGAAACACACGCAAAGGTCAAAAAATAATTAAAAAAATTCACCTAGCAAAAAAAGAAATAAAAAAAAATCAATATTCAGAAAGAGGATTGGTAAAAAATCCAATCCTTTCTTCAATCCCTGAATCGCTCTTTCTGTCTCATTCTCTCATATTTTTCATTTCTCACATTCAAAACCATTGTCACAAAGCTTTGAGTGAAAATGATGACAATTCCATATTTGACCAAGTTGACGAGAAACTTCAGCTACAGCTTGCTCTTCTCTTCCTGCCAGCTCCGTGACTTCTTCAGAAAAATATTCAATTGGTACCGCACTAGCAATCTTCAAGTTCTTCTCTTTGCTTGCTTTTTGAATCGAATTGTGTACGGTTTCGATTTGTATCCCACAAGAAAAACTTGGTGTTTTTCCAAAGCAAAGAACAGAAGCGAGAAGCCTTGAAATTGCTAGATCTTGAAAATGCCCAATGCCCCACTGTTTGTTCGATGAAAATCCCAGAAAATCCACTGAGATTTGAATCATTTTTTTAAAAAATTTATTTTTAATTTAGATACTGACTTTGCATTTTTTAACGGTTAATTTTTTTTATTTTATTTTTTTATTTTAGAGGCCACGTCGGTTTGAAGTGTGCTAACTCTGCATATCATGTGCCACGTAAGTATTTTTTTGTTAATGAGTTAACGGTAAGAACCAAATTGACTTCAAGTTGAAAATAATAAGAATCAAATTGATTGCTACTAAAATATAGGGACCAAATTGACTAAGAGCCCAAAATGTAAGGACTAAAATAGTGTTTTGGCTTTTATTATTATTATTATTATTATTTTAAATTTTTTTATTTTGGGGTTTATGTTTGTATTTTGAACTGTACTTTAATGCTTTATCTTAGAAGAGTATTACTATTATCGAGCCAAAAAAAAAAAAGAGTACACTATTCTATTTCCCAAAATTATGTTTACTTAGCTTTGAGTAATGCTAAACGTATGAAGAAGTTTCACTACTTTTTCTCGAAATTTTATTGAGATGAAAATTTTTAATTAGTACAAAATTGCCTCCATATGAATTTATATCCAATCAAAAAAATGCGGGCTCAAAACTTTGTGTAATTGACTCTTACTATATTTTTTCCCGGGCGCGCTGTAGCACATTCTCTTGCTATAAGGGTAACTATTTCTCCCAATTTACTTGTTTGGATAGAAAATATACCAACAGACATTTTTTATGTTGTTAAAACAGATTTGGCCTCTTTGATTGAATGAAATTGATGTCTTTCTTCTCAAAACTCAAATGGAAAAAAGAAAAAAAAAAGAAATTGGCTTATATATTTATTTTATGGGTGAAAATTTAATTAATTAATTTGTAAGATTGGCCAAAGTATAATTTTATTTATTGTAGGGGGTGGTTTCGAGCGCTCTCCACAGATTGAGAGAGTGGACCCAAGCGCAACTAACCCTCCAATAAATTTGTAGAGTATGGGCTCAAGAGTTAGGCCTTAGTAAAGAATGCAACGGCCATGCACGGTTGTTGGTGGATCGAGCTAAGCTAAACGTGGGTCGAAATGCCTGATAAGACTCCTCGGACGGGTTATAGAGGTTGAACTCGTTCTTATTTCTTTCAAGTGAGATTACAATGGTTGAGAGAAATACTCTGCTACAGTATTCCTTCTTTTTCTGGTTTTCCCTCCGTCCCCTTCACAAGAGGGACTTTTTACATTATATACTTCTCTCTCAGCTGATCCTAGCCCTACACTTGTTGATCAGCCCGGTTTCCACTTGAGAGCCTGTCCCATCAGCCGCATTCCCATACCTCCAGTAGGTTGCAGCGCCCAAGACGGCACTGTTCAGAGGTCCTATCCTCATTAATGCGGCCAGAGCGTTAGTTGAGGGCATTTAATGTGGAGGTGACAGTTCACCTGGGACTTGCTCCTCCGCCATGCTTCAATGTCCGGTGATTGGTTCTTGCTATTTGCTCCTTGGATGCTTGGGGAGACTCCCCTTAAAGGTATGCTGTATGCCCACTTTCTGGCCTCGGCCTACCGAGGATGTAACCATCCTCGACAATTCTCCTTGAGCCCTGGGCTCTAAACTTTCGTCCTCGGACCTCGGGTCGTGGAGGCGTCCTCGGCGTGGGCCTCTGGGCTTGGTTTGGAGTGGGCCGGGGTTGCTGACTTATTCTGGCCCCACAATAGCCCCTCAAAATCATGCTGTTCGCATCCTCGGGCGGAAAGGAGGATTTTGATATCCTCAGACCTGCTTCGTGTCTAATCAAGTCTTGTCCCTCGTCAGCGTTGGAGCCTTTTCAACTGCCCAAGGCGCGTTACTGGCGCTTCGATGTGCGTAACGTGTCCTACATTAAATGCGGGCGGCTTTATGCTCCCCATGTTCAACGGGCAGATGACAATCCTACGGTGGGGATGCGTCTGGCATTTATGGGCGGGAAAACTCGCGCGGCTCTTCTACTTAGGGTATAAATACCCATTGGAACCGCCTCCTCCTCGTTTCATTTACAATCAAGAGCTCCTGCGCCTCTATTCTGAGTCCAGCCAAACTTCCATCTCCATCCCCAGCACAAAAAGCCAGTCCGAGGAGCTCCTCCTCATTTCTGTAAGTCTCTCTATCCCTCTCTGAGCTTCTTTTCCTCTCTACTCGTCCTTCTCTTTCATTCGTTCCTCCTTTAGTTCGCTTAGGCGTTATTTGGGATGGGTAGACTTAAGAAGTATGTTGGCACTGAGGAGGCGATGGAGAAATTCATCGCCGATTACAAGATACCGGCCAACGTTGGCTTGAGGTATTGTGAGGAAGGAGAGTGGCTCCTCCCGAGGCAGGTGGGCGAGGTGGTGATTCCCATCATCGCCTTCCTTGAAGGGGGGATGAGAATCCCCATGGGGCCGGTGAGGGGTTACCTTACATACTTTCGGTTGACCCCCACCCAATGTGCCTCCAACATGTTCAGAATTCTGGGCAGTGTGGACGCCCTTAATGAAAAGATGGGTCTGAGGCTGACCTATCATGATGTCAACTACTGTTACAATCTTCAACATTTGAAGAACAAGTCCTACTACATGAGGACGAAGGACGACAGGGTCCGGCTCATCCAGTGCCTCCCCGAGTCCAACAAGGGGATGAATGAGGATTTCCTCATCGTGTCTGGAGCGTGGCACGATGGCCTCCATTGCCCGATGACAGAGGGGACGCCAGGTGGGACAGTGGGAATAGGAGGGGATTCAAAGATTCTGACTTCTTTTCTGCATTTGTTTCTTCTTGCACTGTTTGGCTTCTAACCATGGACGTGTTTTCCTTTTGCAGATCCGCACTCTTTTGCGCGCCATTTCAGCTTGGTCAACAGGGAAGACTTGCAGAAGGTGCTCAGGTCTGCGGAATTTGAGAACGAAGCAGACCACCAAGTCAGAGCTGCGCATAAGATTTTGGGGTACACTCCGCTCCAAAAGTCATTTGCGGCCCCAAAGTACGTGATCAGAGCTAAGGATCCTCAGCTGCAGAAAATAAGAGTGACCAAGGACGGTTTCGAGTTTCCCGAGGACACCTCCACTTCAGAAGGCGTCACAGTAGCAGTCCCCTCGTCTTCCCATACATTCCCAGAGGCCGCGGAAGGGAACCTAGAGAGGGAAGGGGAACCCGCAGATTTTGGTCCTGCCGAGGAGGATTTCGACGTTTTCGAGCAATTCCATCAGTCCGAGGACCCCTCTGGAGACTTGAGTGATCCTCGTCTGACCGAAGCAGATCTCCTAGCCTCAGAGACGTCTTCTCGGTTTGAGATGGGCTACAAGAAGAAGTCCCAACCCAAGCTACTCGACCTACTCGAAGGGCAGCCGGGGAAGTCCAAGCCGAAGCTTCCTCCTCCTCCTCCTCCTCCTCCTCCTCCTTCAAAGGCTCGTCCTGCTCAGACCAGGTCGGCCTCAACACAGTCCAAGCTTTCTCCTCCTCCGCCTCAGGCGAGCCCGTCGTCTAGGCACGAGCCTGCTGACCCTAAGCAGAAGAAGGACAAGGGTAAGAGGACCCTTGAGGACAAATCTGGGCCCACGCGGGAGGGCGATGGCACTCAGCGGCCATCGAAGCAACTGAGGATAGGCCCCTCAACGCAGGATAAACAGGTCGCTCCCCCGCCCGAGGTCCAGGCCTGGCTCCCCGCCCCAATGCTCCGCGGGGCTCCCTTGAGGGATGACTCCTCCCTCAGGGACTTTAAGGATGGCGAAGGCGCGTATGTGGCCGACGCTGTGGAGAGATGCCTGCTCCTGCCCGCGGACATGGCGGAGCTGGGAACCATGAGGAGTAGGGACGTCTTCCTCTGCCTCAAGCGGTATTTGGGGATGGTAAGACCTTAACACTTGTGCTTTTTCTTGCCTCAGTTTTTTTTGCTTTCATTTCTCTTTTTGAGCTCGGCTAATTGCAACTTGTCTGTTTCGTTTGGCAGGCTGTACAGGCCACTTTCAGGCTGGAAGAGGCGGCCAATGAACATGGAAAGTCCATGGATTTGGAGCGCGATAGGCACTTGGTGGCTACCCGGACCCTCAAGACATCAGAGGAGGACCTTGCCAAGGCCAGGGAGGAGCTGAAGGCGATGACCCAGGCTAGGAACAGCGCGGTGTCAGGCCTTGAGGGCGCCCAGAGGCAGGCCGAAACCCAGACGAAGCGTTTAGGCGAGGTAGAGGGGCTGCTGAAGCTCGTCGAGGAGCAGATAGCTGGCCTGGCGAAGAAAGTGGCCGATGCTGAGGAGGCCAAGAGGGTGGCCGAATGGGCCAAAGGGGAGGCCGAGAGGGCCAAGCTTGAGGCAGATCAAGGCCGGGAGGAGGCCTGGGCCACCAGGGAAGAAGCTGAGGAGGCAGCCTATACTGCTGGGGCAGCTGAGACAGCAGCTGCCTACAAATCCCAAGTCCCTGGGGTATGTAGGCGCTACTGCTCCGAAACTTGGAGTGAAGCCCTCAGACAGGCTGGGGTGGAGGCCTCTTCTGACTTGTGGAAGGAGGAGAACGTGTACTACCCTCCTGTTATCCGCGAGGATGCCCCAGAGGGTTCTGAGGCCGAGGAGGCTGCTGCGGAAACTGCTGCCACTCCGGGCGAGGGGGCCTCGGATGCTGGGGTCACAGATGCGCCAGTCCCAGGGAGTAGTCCATCCTTGGCGGTTGAGTTGAGTGATGGCTCCAACGAGGATGCACCTCAGCAGGCTGCAAAGCCTTCCCTCGACGCCCAGGTTTCTCCTGCCGAGGGGGCAGCCATTCCTGCCGTGCCTCTGCAGGCCATCCCCCTTAGTCAGGGCTCAGAGGACCCTGAGGCAGCTACGGGCCAGCCTCCCACTGAAGCAGGCAACTAGGCCCCATGACTCTTCTGCCTGCTGCACTTCATTTTTGCATCTTTTTCTGCTCTTTTTTCTTTATTTGTAATGTGACTTTGTTGGTGTAATTCTTTTGGACTTAATGAAATGAGAGCTTTATCTCTTTTTCTGTTTGTTGTGGCTATTTCCTTACTTGCACGCTATCCATTTTTTTTTTTTTTAACTTCAATTGTACCTTGGCCAATCGCGGCATTTGATCATTATAACGTAAGGGCTTGTATGTTCGGGCGGACCTTTCATGTCCTAGGACCAAGCAGACACTTAGGATCTTTTAAAGTAGTTAGTTTACCCTTAGGCATGAGTCCGAGGACCAAGCAATTCTTTGGTTCTGTCTAACACCTAAGTCTTCTGAAGCAGTTAGTTTCCCCATAGGACTGAGTTCGTGAACCATGCAGTTCCTTGGTTCTGTTTAACGCTTAGCGTCCTTAAGTAGCTAGTTTCCCCATGGGACTGAGTCCGAGTACCATGCATTTCCTGGGTTCTGTCTAACACTTAGTTTTCTTAAAGTGGTTAGTTTCCCCATGGGACTGGGTCCGAGGACCATGCAGTTCCCTGGTTCTGTCTAACACTTAGTTTTTTTTTTTAAAGTGGTTAGTTTCCCTATGGGACTGAGTCCGAGGACCATGCAGTTCCCTGGTTCTGTCTAACACTTAGTTTTCTTAAAGTGGTTAAGACACGAGGCACACAACCAAGATAGGCAAACAATAGGAATCAAAGTGGCTTCTTTATTAATAGTAGTACCTTTTCAGGTTGTTTACATTCCACGGACGAGGTACAGGTTTGTCATCTAGATCTTCTAGATAGTACGCTCATATCCCTACCACTGAGGTGATTCGGTAGGGGCCCTCCCAGTTGGGTCCGAGCTTTCCCCAGGAAGGGTTCCTGGCAGCTCCTACGACTTTTCTCAGCACCAGGTCCCCCGGTGCTAGTGGTCTGAGCTTTACATTGGTGTCGTATCCCTGCTTGAGCTTTTGCTGGTAGTGGGCCAGATGGATCATTGCTTGCTCTCTTCGTTCGTCTATCATGTCCAGACTCCGCCCCAGCAGTTCATCATTGCTGCCTGGGGTGAAGGAGCTCGTCCTTAGTGTCGGGAAGTTGGTTTCCAGGGGGATCACTGCCTCCGCACCATAAGTCATGGCAAAAGGTGTTTCCCCAGTTGAGCGTCGGGGCGTAGTCCGGTACGTCCAGAGGACATGGGGCAGCTCTTCTACCCATCTCCCTTTGGCGTCATCTAGTCTCTTCTTAAGCCCGTTGACGATGACCTTGTTGACCGTCTCGGCCTGTCCATTCCCCTGGGGGTAGGCTGGCGTTGAGTACCTGTTTGTGATCCCAAGTTCACAACAGTACCCTCTGAAGGCCTTGCTATCGAACTGGAGTCCATTATCCGAGATGAGGGTATGAGGGACCCCAAACCGTGTAACTATGTTCCTCCAAAGGAATTTCTTCACGTCTACATCTCTGATGTTGGCTAGTGGTTCGGCCTCGACCCACTTGGTGAAGTAGTCCGTGGCTACCAACAGATACCTCTTGTTCCCTGGTGCCTTGGGGAAAGGTCCCACAATGTCCAAGCCCCATTGGGCGAATGGCCATGGACTGGATAACGGATTGAGAACCCCTCCTGGCTGGTGGATGTTTGGGGCGAACCTTTGGCATTGGTCGCACTTCTTGACATACTCCTGGGCCTCTTGCTGCATTCCTGGCCACCAATATCCTTGAGTGACGGCTCGGTGAGCCAGGGATCTCCCCCCTGTGTGGCTCCCACATATTCCCTCGTGCAGCTCTTCGAGTAGTAATTCCACCGCTCCGGGGTGGACGCACAGTAGGTATGGTCCAGAGTAGGAGCGCTTATATAGCTTGTGATCCTCGGACAACCAGAACCGAAGAGCTTTCCTTCTAACCTTCTCAGCTTCTGACTTGTCCTCGGGCAGGATATCGTCTTTGAGGAATCTCACTATGGGGTCCATCCAGCTGGGACCTGCCTCAATCTGGTGGACGGGGATCCCATCTCTTGGCACTTCTCTTGCCCTCCCCAGATGTTCCACAAGTATTATCCGAGGCAGGTCCCCTGCCGAGGAGGTTGCGAGCGTGGCCAATGAGTCGGCATGGCTGTTCCCGCTTCTGGGGATATGAGACAGGCTGTAGAGGCTAAACCCCAATCGCAAGCGCCTGACTTGGCCCATGTATTCTTGCATTCTTGAATCCCTGGCCTCCATCTCCCCATTTACCTGTCCTACCACCAATCTCGAGTCCGAGAACATCTCTATCGACTTTCCTCCCATCCTTTGCACCATGATCATCCCTTGTAGTAATGCCTCATACTCGGCCTCGTTGTCTGTGCCCGTGAATCCGAGCCTCAGGGATTTCTCAATGATATGATCTTCAGGGGATACTAGGACCAGCCCCACTCCGGACCCCCTTTGGTTTGCCGCGCCATCCACATATACTTTCCAACATGGTGATTCCGGGGTTGAGATTGCCCCGACTGATTTCTCGTCACGGCTCTTATCCTCGGCTGTCACCTCTACAACTGGTTTGGCGAACTCGGCCGTCAAATCTGCCAGAACTTGGCCTTTTATGGAAGTCCGGGGCATGTACTTGACGTCAAAAGCCCCCAGAATTGTGTTCCACTTCGCGATTCTGCCTGTGTAATCAGCGGTCCGGAGCACAGACTTCAAAGGCAGTTGGGTTAGGACAACCACGGTGTGAGCTTGGAAGTAATGGGGGAGCTTTCTCGTGGCGTGGACTACAGCCAGGATGGCCTTCTCTAAGGGCAGGTATCTCACCTCCGCTTCGTGCAGCGACTTGCTGACGTAGTAAACTGGCTTTTGAACGCCATTATCTTCCCGTATCAGTACTAGGCTCACCGCGTGGGGCGCCACAGCAAGGTACGCGTATAGGACCTCGTCGGCCTCAGGATGGGACATGATAGGTGGCCGGGAAAGGTAATCCTTGAGTTGCTGGAAAGTTTCGACACAATCCTCAGACCACTCAAATCCTTTCCATTTATTGATCAGGAGATAAAAGGGTCTGCACCTGTCAGCCGACCTGGAAATGAACCGGTTCAGCGCCGCGATCATCCCAGTAAGCTTTTGGATCTCCTTGGGATTCTGCGGAGGCTTCATATTGTGAATGGCCTTGATCTGGTCAGGGTTGACCTCGATCCCACGGTGGGTGATCATATACCCCAGAAACTTGCCAGAGCTTACGCCAAATGAGCATTTTGAGGCATTAAGGCGGAGCTTGTGCTCTCTCAGGACGCCAAATGTGCGGCCGAGGTCCTCCAGGTGCTCGGACACCAGCTTGCTTTTCACCACCATATCGTCAACATAGACTTCGATGCTCTTGCCCGACATCGGCTCGAACATTCTCGTCATCATCCGCTGGTAGGTGGATCCGGTGTTTTTCAGGCCAAACGACATGACCTTGTAGTGGTAGTTCCCAATAGGTGTCACAAATGCCGTCTTCTCTCGGTCCTCCAAGGCTAATGGGATTTGGTGATAACCCTGAAAGGCATCCAGGAAGCTCATCCGAGGATGGCCTGCAGTCGCATCTACTAGCTGGTCTATTCATGGCATTGGGAAGGGGTCTTTTGGGCATGCTTTTTTTAGGTCTGTGAAGTCTACACAAACCCTCCACTTCCCACTTTTCTTCTTGACCACCACAGTGTTGGCCAACCACGTGGGGTAAAAGATCTCCTTGATAGCCCCCGCGTGCTTAAGTTTATCGACCTCTTCCCTGATCGCATCAGCGTGCTCTTTCGACGGGCGCCGAGGTGGCTGCTGCTTGGGGATCGCAGATGGGTTGACGTTAAGGTGGTGACAGATGAAAGATGGATCAATCCCAGGGGCATCACAAGGGTCCCATGCGAACACGTCAAGGTTCCTCTTGAGGAACTCAAGTAACTCCTCCTTCTCTTGTGGAGGCAGCTGGATTCCGACCTGGAAGAACTTCTCCGGATCATCGCCAATTACCACCTTCTCCAGGTTTTCGCATTTAGCATCCTCGGCAGGTGCATCCGGAGGCGCCACCTAGGTCTTTGATTGCTATGAATTTTCCTCGGTTGGGGCCGAGGACTGTGCGTCAGTCCGATAGGATATGGCAGCCACCGTGCACTGCCTAGCCGTGGATTGGCATCCTCGGATCTCCAGAACCTGGTCCCCTGATGGGAATTTCACCTTCTGGTGTAAGGTGGACGCTACGCCATCCAGGGCGTGTAGCCAGGGCCTTCCTACTATGGCCGTGTAAGGGGAGTATGTGTCCACCACGATAAAGTTCGCCTCTACCATGTACAGGCAGTCTGATCATGCCCTTTGGGATGGCGAGCTTTCCGTCAAAGCTCATTAGGGGGGAGCTATATGGTGTGAGGTCTTCATGTTTTAGCCCCAGCCCCTTGTAAAGGTCTGGACACATGACCTCGGCTGCGCTGCCACCGTCCACCATCACCCTTTTCACGTCGTAGCCCCCGATTCTGAGGGTGACGATTAGGGCGTCCTCATGTGGTTGGATGGTCCCAATCTTGTCCTCCTCCGAGAAACTCATGGCTGGGGGAGGATTCCTCCTAGACCTCTTTGGCCCCTTCCGAGGGTCCTCGGCGGGCAGTTGGGCCACAGACAACACTCGCAAAGGGGGTGTGCCCGTCCTTCCTGGCGCGGCCAGGATTATATTGATCGTCCCGGTGGGTTGCCCCATGGCGGCATCCCTCCGAGGCTCTTGGTAGGTCCGGTTTTGCTGGCTGCTGGAATGGTGGAGGAGGTGCTTCAGCTTCCCCTCCTGGACTAGCTGGTCCAGGTGGTTCCAAAGGTCCCTGCAGTCCTCCGTAGTATGTCCGTGGTCCTGGTGGTACTGGCAGTAGCGACTCTGATTGCGCCTACCAGGTTCCCCAGCCATCTTGTTCAGCCACCTGAAGTACGGTTTGTTCTTTATCTTCTCCAGCACCCTGTGTACGGGTTCTCGGAACACAGCGCCAATCGTCTGTGTGTTGGTCACTCCAGATTGCCCACCGAAATCCCTTCTCGGACGGGCATTGTCATAACGGTCCGACCTGAAATCCCTTCTCTCCTGAGGGATAGCCTTCTCCTTGCCTTTGCCTTGCAGCATATCTTCCTCCACCCGCTTGTACTTGTCGATCCGATCCATCAACTGCCGCACGCTGGTGGCGGGCTTACCGGTTAGGGACTTCCTCAGGCCGTGCCCCATAGGTAGCCCATTCTGGAACGTATTGATGGCGACGGCGTCGTACTTGCCGTCCAACTCGTTGTAGATCTCCCAATACTTGTCCGAGTAAGCCTTGAGGGTCTCCCCGTCACGCATGGACAGGGACAGCAACGCGCTCATGGGCCGGGGAGGCCTGCTATTTGTGACAAAGCGGGAACCAAAAGCCTGGGTCAGCTGCCTATACGAGTCTATGGAATTCGTCCTTAGACCGTTGAACCACCTCATTGCCACAGGTCCCAAGCTGGATGGGAAGACTTTGCACATCAGTGCCTCGTTCTTGGAGTGGACAGCCATCCTTTGGTTGAACTGGCTCACGTGCTCCACGGGGTCCGTTTTGCCGTTGTAAGCAATGAAGGTTGGCTGCTGGAACCGCCGAGGAAGCTCCGCGTCCTCTATACGACGCGTGAAGGGCGACTTGGAGAGCTGGTCCAGCGCCCTGCTCATGGCGTCGCCTCCTAAGCCCCTGGGGGTTGGGTTGGCACGCCTGCGCCTTTGGTAGCGCTCCTCCTCGTGGGAGAAAGTCTCGCTGGGGGGCGTTCTTGACCTTTGCCTGTATTCATCATCGCTTTCGTCGTCGGAGGGCAGGTCAGGGCTGGGTTCGGACCGTCTTCGCTGCGCACGGCGCAGCTTCCTCTTCAGATCATCTATCTCGCGTTGCATGGCCACCTTATCGTCCTTTCTCTAGGAAGCGTGGCTGTGGGCCTCTTGTGATCGCGTGGCCTGGCCATCGTCGCGCTTCTGGGGAATGTGCCCGTCCCCTCGGCTTTCGCTCGTTGTTGAAGTATGCACGCTTCCTTCTCGAAATCGTCTGTTGTCGTTCTGACCGCCCCCGGGGTCGCCATAGTTACCCAGGTGCCGTGACTTCGCCGGTTCAGGTCGATTAGGAGTTCCTTGGTGAGGGCCTAATCCTACCATGCTTAACTGTTGTCCTTACCAACGCACAAGCTCTTCCCACAGACGGCGCCAATTGTAGGGGGTGGTTTCGAGCGCTCTCCACAAATTGAGAGAGTGGACCCAAGCCCAACTAACCCTCCAATAAATTTGTAGAGTATGGGCTCAAGAGCTAGGCCTTAGTAAAGAATGCAACGGCCATGCACGGTTGTTGGTGGATCAAGCTAAGCTAAACGTGGGTCGAAATGCCTGATAAGACTCCTCGGACGGGTTATAGAGGTTGAACTTGTTCTTATTTCTTTCAAGTGAGATTACAATGGTTGAGAGAAATACTCTGCTACAGTATTCCTTCTTTTTCTGGTTTTCCCTCCGTCCCCTTCACAAGAGGGACTTTTTACATTATATACTTCTCTCTCAGCTGATCCTAGCCCTACACTTGTTGATCAGCCCGGTTTCCACTTGAGAGCCTGTCCCATCAGCCGCATTCCCATACCTCCAGTGGGTTGCAGCGCCCAAGACGGCACTGTTCAGAGGTCCTATCCTCATTAATGCGGCCAGAGCGTTAGTTGAGGGCATTTAATGTGGAGGGGACAGTTCACCTGGGACTTGCTCCTCCGCCATGCTTCAATGTCCGGTGATTGGTTCTTGCTATTTGCTCCTTGGATGCTTGGGGAGACTCCCCTTAAAGGTATGCTGTATGCCCACTTTCTGGCCTCGGCCTACCGAGGATGTAACCATCCTCGACAATTCTCCTTGAGCCCTGGGCTCTAAACTTTCGTCCTCGGACCTCGGGTCGTGGAGGCGTCCTCGGCGTGGGCCTCTGGGCTTGGTTTGGAGTGGGCCGGGGTTGCTGACTTATTCTGGCCCCACATTTATAAAAGGGGAGATTTTAAAAACCTCATAGAAAATTAAATTAATAAACTAAATAAGAAAAATAATCTAAATTTACCTTAAAAGAAAATTTAAGATATATTTTTTTTTAACTTAAAGTTTGGGATTGTTTCATTCTGACTCTTTAATTTTTAAAATTTTCATTTGGGTCATTTATGTTTGATTTTGTTTTTATTTTGGTCATGTCCATTTCTATTAGTACTCTAGTGAGACTTGGTGTTATATGAGTGATGTGTTCTAATGGATGTTTTGTATTTGACACTTAACATTTAAAATAAATAATTAAAAAAAATCAAGCCTTAATTTCCAAAATATAATAAAAATGAAACATAATTAACAATCGACTTTTTCCATGGATTTGGGAGGGAAGTTGGACTTGAACTTGGCACAAACAATATATACCCACTGTTACAATGAGGCCTAGTCACCTTGCCTTAAATGCACCAATAGTGGGTGTGGGGCCAGAGAGTCAGACAGCCCCGGTGTTAGGAACCCGGTGGTTCCTAATGGGGATTGATGGGAATTATAGGAGAATGGATGAGGATTGTAGGGAAATTGACTTAATTTGAGGTAATCACCCTCCATAGAGAAATAGAGAGATTAAGAGAGAGAGAGAGAGATATGCACTAATGCACTAACAAATTGGTTTATTCTTCATTGATATCTCATATTGGATTACAATCATGTATTTATAGGAGATTAGCTTTAATCTCATTGGCCCACATGGCCTCATCCTATTGGTTCTATTATTCCCCATGTGCATTAATAATTCCAACATGTGCTAAATGTGATTAACATGTTTAGAATTATAACTAACTAACTAAATCTCAATACACCAATTATTATCCATATGCTTATAGCATTCCTAACATTTCCCTCCCCTTGAAAACACCTTGCTCACAAGGTGTTGTTGTGAAATAGCATCTTCATCAAAGGAGATCTTCCAATGGACCAATACCGTAATGACATTTTGATCACCATATTCATGCATTTCTCTTTGACAAGCGATCCCATGCATATGAAGTTCTCTTCTTCGTAGATCTTCAAAATTTGCTCGAATTCTTGAGCCTTCAATGGTTCTTCAATCTTCAAGGTCTCATTGGTTCTTTCAACCTTGAAATGTTCTTGTATCCTTAAGACCTCATTCGATTCTAGAACCATTAAAATTGTTGGCGCTTGTATCTTGGATTCTTGGATCACCGACACTTGGATTGCCACTTCTTCAATCATAGACTCTTGAATGGAAGCCTCCATTGGTGCATCAAGAATGGGTTCTTGGAACTTGATTTGTTCTTCGACTTTCATTGAATCAAGAGATTGTAACACTTCTTCGGACGTGTTTTCAAGATCCTCTTGCACTCTTGAAAGTTCTTCCTTCATGGCCATGTTAGATTCAGCCAAGGCCTTCATCTTCTTTGAAATATCCTTGGATTCTTCTAAGGCTTTGTTCAACAATTCTTGTATTTTTTTCAAAAGTTTTCTTTCATCACAATTGCTCATCTCAAGATCAACAGCTCTGATACCACTTGTTAGGAACCCGGTGGTTCCAAATGGGGATTGATGGGAATTATAGGGGAATGGATGAAGATTGTAGGGAAATTGACTTAATTCGAGGTAGTCACCCTCCATAGAGAAAGAGAGAGATTAAGAGAGAGAGAGATGCACTAATGCACTAACAAATTGGTTTATTCTTCCTTGATCTCCCATATAGGATTACAATCATGTATTTATAGGAGACTAGCTCTAATCTCATTGACCCACATGGCCTCATCCTATTGGTTCTATTATTCCTCATGTGCATTAATAATTCTAACATGTGCTAAATGTGATTAACATACCTCATCCCATTGGTTCTATTATTCCCCATGTGCATTAATAATTCCAACATGTGCTAAATGTGATTAACATGTTTAGAATTGTAACTAACTAACTAAATCTCAATACACCAATTATTATCCATATGCTAATAGCATTCCTAACATTTCCCTCCCCTTGAAAACACCTTGCCCACAAGGTGTTGTTGTGAAATAACATCTTCATCAAAGGAGATCTTCCAATGGACCAATACCGTAGAGACATTTTGATCACCATATTCATGCATTTCTCCTTGACAAGCGATCCCGTGCATATAGAGGTTTCTTCTTTGTAGATCTTCAAAATTTGCTCGAATTCTTGAGGCTTCAATGGTTCTTCAATCTTCAAGGTCTCATTGGTTCTTTCAACCTTGAAATGTTCTTGTATCCTCAAGATCTCATTCGATTCTAGAACCATTAAAATTGTTGGCACTTGTATCTTGGATTCTTGGATTACCGACACTTGGATTGCCACTTCTTGAATCATAGACTCTTGAATGAAAGCCTCCATTGGTGCATCAAGAATGGGTTCTTGGAAGATCATCATCACCTTCTTTGTTGGTTCTTTCGACTGAACTTCAAGGGCAGCATGTACATGTACATCATCATCCACTTTGACACAAAAACCAACATCTCGGCTTGTAACAACAGTAGTAGATTCTTGGAACTTGATTTGTTCTTCGACTTTCATTGAATCAAGAGATTGTAACTCTTCTTCGGACATGTTTTCAAGATCCTGTTGCACTCTTGAAAGTTCTTCCTTCATGGCCATATTAGATTCAACCAAGGCCTTCATCTTCTTTGAAATATCCTTGGATTCTTCTAAGGCTTTGTTCAACAATTCTTGTATTTTTTTCAAAAGTTTTCTTTCATCACAATTGCTCATCTCAAGATCAACAGCTCTGATACCATTTGTTAGGAACCCGGTGGTTCCTAATGGGGATTGATGGGAATTATAGGGGAATGGATGAGGATTGTAGGGAAATTGACTTAATTCGAGGTAGTCACCCTCCATAGAGAAATAGAGAGATTAAGAGAGAGAGAGAGATATGCACTAATGCACTAACAAATTGATTTATTCTTCATTGATATCTCATATTGGATTACAATCATGTATTTATAGAAGATTAGCTCTAATCTCATTGGCCCACATGGCCTCATCCTATTGGTTCTATTATTCCCCATGTGCATTAATAATTCCAACATGTGCTAAATGTGATTAACATGTTTAGAATTGTAACTAACTAACTAAATCTCAATACACCAATTATTATCCATATGCTTATAGCATTCCTAACACCCGGCCCACTTCGTACCAAGCCCAAAGGCCCGCGCCGAGGAGGCGTCCAAGGTCCGAGGACGAAAGCGTAAAGCCCAGTTGCCCAAGAAATAGTGCCAAAGACGGTTCCTTCCTCGGACGGCCGAGATCATAAAGTGGACAAGCAGCACACCATCAAGGGGAGTCTTCCTGAGCATCCAAAGAGGAAAGAGTAAGTACAACGCGTCCGCAACGGAAGCATGGTGGAGGAGCAAGTCCTGGGTGAATTGTCACCTCCACATTAAATGCCCTCAACTAATGTCCTAGCCGCATTAATGAGGATATGACTCCTGAACAGTGTTGTCTTGGGTTCTGCAACTCACAGGAGGAATGAGAATGCGGTTGATGGGACAGGCTCTCAAGTGGTGGCCTAGCTGATCAACAAATGTAGGGCTAGGATCAGTTGAAAGAGGTGTATATAATGTAAGGAGTCTCTCCTGAAAGGGGGACGGAAAATCTGAATTAAGAAGTACTGTAGCAACTTGTATTCTCTCAATCCTTGTAATCAATCTTCAAAGAAATAATAAGAACTCCAAGCTCCGGAAGGCAAGTCCGAGGAGCATTATTGTGCATCCCAATTCATGTTTAGGTTGTTAAACCCACTTGCAACCATGCATGACAGTTGCATTCCTCATTAGGGCCTAGTTCTTGAACCCACTCTATATAAATTCATTGCAGGGCAAGCTGGGCTTAGGTCCACTCTCTCAACCCGTAGAAGTGCTCAAACCTGGTCCCTACAGTGGGTAACTTAATTATTTAGCAATTCTAAGCTTTGTGACATGCCTTAATATGTTTAATACTTTTTATTTTTAGGATAAAATTTAAGTACAGTACTTTAAGTGCTGTTCTTTAAGTTTTCCTCTTAAAATTCAACCATGTGACTATTTAATTGAAAAATACACTTCCATCCCATGAGAAAAAATCTACATGACAAAATTTTAAAAGGAGAACCAAAAGAACGGTACTTAAATATTGTACCTAAGTCTTGCCCTTATTTTTATTAATGTGAGAATAGTATTCATTTGCCATTGAACAAAAAAAAAAAGAAAAAAAAAATCAGTACTCCTTTGTGGGATTTAAATCCAGTGTAATAGCTTGTAATTTGATATGAGAGAGAAATGTTAAAAAAAAAGTGATAAGAAGGTTTTTTTTTTTAGAAACCAAAGTGATAAGAAGGTAGAAGTTAATAGGTTTATTTATTTATTATTTATGCAAAAACTAAGATCAAAAGCGTTTTTAATCTTAGCCTTTCAATGTGGTGTTGCATAGTGCAATAACTTGTTCAACGGATTGAAATTTTTTGCTTTATGGCGTAATGCTGAGGCACCAACGGTGTTGGAAAAAAAGTAGAGGCTCCCATACCATGTGAATTATTGTGAAAATGGCACAATATTATTACTAGGGTTAGCAACACTTTTATACAATGTACAACTTCAATCTAGAAACAACTAGACCTAAAATCTAATTAAGCCCACAAATAAATAAGTATATTATTATTATTATTAAATATAGAGTTTAATGGTTGGCCAATAGGACATGCATTGGAAGACCATGAAAATCGAGGCTGAGTAGGTAAGAAGAACAACACTTTGGACCTTTGGTTAGTAAGGTGGTTAATATATATATATATTAGGCACATGTAAAGTGTTATTGATATAGTCCTAACCTAAACTCCTAATTATCTTTTCAAGGATTCTTAGGCTGCATCGGATTGATGTGTTCCCACCTAGTATTTGCGATGATCGATGTATCAATATGAGGTATTTGTGACATGCTTGGTGCACGTGCGAGATGTCATGATAGGTATTTTGTGAGATGAAAAGTGTTTTTCTTTGTGTGCTTCATCAGGCAGCTATAATCTGGCAATAAGGCTCTTGCCATGGTCAAGCAGCCAATGCTTACTGCGTACGTGGCAGCCATGGACGGCCTGGTTAGTTACACTTACATGCGAATGGACAGGTGCAGTGCTCATATTTGATTATTAACCATCTCTTATAATGGTTTTCCATCAAATGGTTCCAGTTTAGACATGTCAGGTGCAGTGCTCAAATTTGATTATTAATTAGAGCAAATCACTTCTTAAATTGTGGGAAATATATGAGACTAATTAACAAAACCAATATAGTAAATTCAAGAGATTGTAGAAAACTTGTCGATGATAGAGAGAGCTGAGGCGTGGAACTCAATTTATTGTCCTAAGAAGTGATTTCGCCCCATTGAATGCAATTTATCCTAGGTGCAGAAATGGCTATGGCGATCACCCCCAGGATTCAACGGCAAGCTATGGTTGTGTGCACTTACAAACCAAAGCTTTGAACTATATTAATGCCCACAGAAATTGAAGGAAGAGTAAGACAAAGAATTATGAATTTTGTTGCTATTTCATGTGTATTAAGAGACATCCTTACCTCTGTTTTTATAACGCTTCGTTTGTTTCAATGGAAAACCTTGTATAAAGATAGTTTTCCTTATTTTCTAGTGTTTGGTAGTATAAAAAAAGATGGGTAAAAGAAAAACTATTTTTGGTCAACATAAAAAGTATGATTTACTTTTAGAGATTGTTTTCCATTAAATTTTTTTTAGAAAACAACTCTATCTCACAGTAAGCTAAATAAGAGAAGTTAGGAGGTTATTTTTCAACTCATTTAACGTTACTACCAAATATTGGAAAATGAGATAGTTTTATAGAAAATATTTTTTGAAAAATAACTCACTTTCTAGAAAACATCATTATTGAAACAAACAGAGCATAAGTGTATAACAAGTTGACTAACACATCTTTGTAAATTTTCCGTGATAAACGTCCCCCTACAATTTATCCTTTTAAACTTTCCTTTCATAGCTATAGAATTAAAGGTTGATTGCTGTGTCTGTGTGTTTGTGATTTTGTTGAGGCAAAGGAAAGAGCATATTTTAAGGTGAAAATAAAGAATAGATGAGAGAAATTGGTGGATCAAATGATCTGATTATAGAGGGAAGAGTTTAATACTCACCTACCCTCACGTGAAGTCAGCTTGGGTCTTAAATGACCCAGCTGTTATTCCTTAATTTATTTTTTCTAATTTAATTTAAAATTTTTTCAACGGGTGTGTTTGTTTGGAGGTGAAATAATGTGGATGGAAAACTTTAGAAAGAAAATAGGAACGAAATTTTTTTTTGAGTGTGTTTGGTAGGGTGGGGAGAAAGGAAAATAAATAGTGGAGCCTATGTCTTTTCTCTTCGGACTCACTAAAAAGTTTTCTTCCCAAAATAGAGAAAAAACTGAGTGGGGATGAATTTTTTCTTAATTGACAAAAATACCCATGCCAGTGGTGGAGCCCATTGAGGACCGAGGGGGGCCTCGGCCCCCCCCCCCCCCCCCAAATTTTTGAAAAAAATTTATAAATTTCTTTTTAAAATATCTTAAATAATTTGAAGATTCTTAAATAATCTTGTCATTTTGCCTCATCCTTGATAATATACCTATATAAAGTCTAAAAATAAACACAATTTTCATTTAAATAAAATACAATCCACAAAGACATGTCAAAAAATTACAATAATTACACATTTAGTATCTTTAAAATGAACACAGATATTTTAACAAATATCTCAACAAATAAAAGAGAAAAAATTCTAATTTTCATCCCAATACATTTAGGGCTTACTTGTACACAGCAAAAAAATTGAAAAGTCTGAAACTTTGTCTCTCCCACACAGTTGCAGCAGTCTTGCAGAATGATAAGTGTAATTTTTACATGATTTTTATTATCCTCTTATTTATTAAAATTGTTAGTTTTCCTTTATTTCTTTTTATTTGATTTGATTCTTTATTTATATTTATCTATTCATTTGTGCTTTGAAGGATTGAGAAGATTTCAGATTAATCTACATCTTGTGGATGTAAATCGGTTGACTTGAAGAGTGTTTTATTTCAATGGGCCACAATCTACCCTTCAACTTGGGAGATTTCTTGATGTTTGACTCATTTATTCAGCAGTACATTTATTTCATATGTAGCCCAACAATAGCCGTATGACCATTAGCAAGATTCGGCCTGGCCCACAAAAGCACATGAAAACAAAAGGGCAAAAATAAGGTCGCACTTGTAGGAGTTTAAAAAGGGCACGACAATTGGACTTTCAGTCGGCTGGGGACATTTGCACGGTTCCTATAAATAGAGAGATTAGAAACCTGAGAAGAGGGTGCGCCGCATTGAAGAATTTTTTTTGGGAGTCTTTCTGAGGAGGAGGACCTGAGGACAAAGGCAAGAGCTTCATGTTGATCAACCAATTCAGATGAAAAACATAAGTTTTATTTGTTTTCTTTTTAATTTTATTATGAACTAAATTTTATTTTCTAGAGCGTTGATGTAGTCTAGCAATGAACACACAATTTATATTCTGAGTTATTTTATTTTTAATATTTCCATGATTGAGTGTTTTATTCTTATTCTTAATGCTTACTATTTTTTTTACGAATTATTGTTTGATCGATTGAATTACAATGAGACCGAGAGGTGATTTGTTATTTTAGTTCTAGAATTGAACACCATTAGTTGAGCGAAAGTAGAGATGCTTTACCGTAATTAGTGTGATTTTTCAGAAAATTCAAAGTACGTAATGAGTCTCCAGTTAATTAAATTCGCATAGAGATATGGAATTGTTAGCTGAAGATATTTTTGATATTACTTGAGAGAAGATATTGAATAGTTAAAGAATTTTTAATCATCAACGGGAGATTATTAGAATTTAATAATTAGGAAGAATAAATTGTGTGGGATTTGTTAGGTGAAATCAACTGCTCTAGATCCAATCTTATCATATTTTTACACTTTTATATTTTTACGCTTTGTTAATTTTTTTTTATTCATAGATTTATTTTTATTAAATAGTTTAATTTAATTTAGATAGTAGAACGTTCCATTTATTTTCGATTTTCCAAATAGTAATTAATTTAGTGAATTTCGGTATTCAATAACATAGTTAATCCCTGTGGGTTCGACATTCGTTTTCTAAAAATACTTTATTACTTGTTACGATTCTGTGCGCTTGCATATAATTTTACGCGAACACAGAACAAAAAAAATATTTCTTACAGACTTACACAGGTGACTCTCTCTCTCTCTCTCGCTCTCTCTGTCTCCGTTGAGGACTTGGGCTTTGCATTCTTCTTCTTTTTCTTCTTTCAGTTCTTTCTCTTTGCCTTCAGCCTCCTTCAGTCCTTCTTGCCACTGCACTGCCTTTGCCCTCTTCTTCTTTCTTTTTTTTATCTGTTCAGATTTTAGTTCTTTGCTCTTCATCCCTTTGTTTAAAAGTAAAGGTTTTGCACTTTCCAGAATTGCAATAGTGTAGTGTATGTACTATGTGTTCAATTTTTCTTTGGTAAACGTACTTTGTGTTGAATTTAGACAATAAAGAGTGACTAATTTTGTCCATTTCTCATTATCATTGTCAGTAACCTATTGCTGTGGGCCCCCCAATTTGTGTCTCAATTTTGTGAAGCGTCTGTGCTTGTGCTTGTGCTTGCCAGCTTTTGCTGTGTGCTCTAGGTATTTGTATTTTCTTTGTTTAGTTTAGTTTTTTTTTTTTTTTTTCCATTGCTTTCTTTTTTAAATTTCTTATAATATATTATTTATTATTATAATAATCAATATATTATAAACAATATATACACATGTATTTATTTGTTGTTTATTATATTTTTTTTATGTATTGACATTTAAATGATTGTTTATCTTTTATTTAGCAATCTTTGGACTTAGTATTTTTTTAGTATATTTTTTTAAATCTCAGTCATTTTATTTAATAAGTGATAATTTAATTTGATAATCTAGGTCATGGGCAAGTTTAGGACTATTGACTCATTCTTCCAAAAAAAAAAAAATGAAGACGGTAATTCAGAAAATAATACACTTTTACATTTCATACAAAAAAAAAAAAAAAAATTATACATGACCCTCCTAAATATAAATTCCTGGCTCCGCCACTGACCCATGTGAACATTCTTCAAGTTGCCTTTATTATTATTTTTTCTTTTCTACTGGGCAATTCGTTGCCCTTTTCTTCTTCTTCTTCTTCTTCTTCTGCTTCTTTTGGGCAGTTGCCTTTTTTTTTCATTGGGCAGTACCATTGCTCTTTTTTTGTTTTTTCTTTTTTGGGCTGTTGCCTTTTCTTTTTTACTCTTTTTGTTTCTTTTGACTTTCAGTACGTTGCCCCCCCCTTTTTTTTTCTAGGCTGTTGCCTTTTTTTTTTTTTTTTTTTTTTAGGGCCTGGTGTCTCTTTCTTTCTTTTTTTTTCCTGGCAGTAACATTGCATCTTCGGTTTTTGGGATATTATTTTTATTTTTTAATAAATTTGGATGATTGCTCTTTTTTTGTGTGGTTATTTGTCACTTTTTTGTTTTAATTAAGCATCATTCTCTAATAAGGGTAGATCAGTAAATTTATTCAAACTCATTTTTTCCATCCTTCCACTTTTTCACTCTCAACCAAATAAAAAGGAGAGAAAATAAAATTTTTTCTATCCTTCTACTTTTCTATCTTTCCACTTTTCCACTTCTTCAACCAAACGAGCCCTTAGCCCTTACTTGGGAGGAGGGAATAGAATGGAATGGAAAAGAATGAAAAGAATCATTTTAAAATATTCTTCCATTCCCTTGTTTGGGAGTTTTAATGGAGGGAATGGAAAGTCCATTCCCTTGTTTGGGAGTTTAAATGGGAGGGAATAGAATGGGTAGGAGAGAACACTCATTTCTCTCTATTTCCTTAAAACCTCAAACTTTCATTCCCCTTGAAATTGGAAGGAATGGGAGGGAATGAAATTAGATTTAATAATTTTTTTACTAAAACTCCCAAAATACCCCTATATATTCAACTCTTTATTTTAAAATAGGGCTCTAATAGTAATATTGTCATAAAATGATTTCATTTCATTCCCTCAATGCTGCTCTCAAACAAGATTACTTACATTCAATTCATTTTCATTCCTTTATTTTAAAACATCCAATCAAGGTTACTTAATTCCATTTAATTCCATTCTTTTCCATTTTTTTCCTTACGTAAATACATTTTATTCCATTCCATTCCCTTATGATCATTCCATTCCATTCTCTTCCCTTATGAATTTCCAAGCGGAGCCTTAGTGACTAATTCCCCTATTATTATACTAGGTTAAAGTCTACTTGGAGTTAATAACTTCTCTTTTGAATTTCAAGCGTAAGGGTTGGGAAATAGGACATACATTGGAAAGACTAGAAAGTCGAGGCTGAGTGGGCCACATGCCAAGAAAGGATCTCCTAATTATGGATTCATAAGCAGCAAAGGATTGGTGTGTTCTCACCTAGTACTTCGCAAGAATCTTGTGATGCTTTGTGTATCTATCCTTTTTTTTTTTTTAACGCTTACTAAATAAAGACTATAAAGCTCCCATCTTTAATTAAAAAAGGGAAAAAAAAGTTTACACGGTTAGATCATGCATGATTGCATCAATATGTTGATCTTCGGTTCCAGTTAGACAGCCAGGAGTTGCGGCGTGTATAGGGGGTATATGCACCTATGACGCGACGTGTTGCCACTTGCTAGCCAACCATGGTGCACATACGGTATTTGTGAGATGAAAAGTGTTTTTATTTGATCATAGCTCTCAATCTTTACAAGAGGGGGAACAATGTTTTTGGACAAATAGTTGAAAGTGGATATACACTAAAACTTGCTTCAATGGGTTATGCTTAATTTATATGGTTGAGAAATTTGCTGCCAAAGTGCCAATAAGCGTTTTGTGGGTGGAAAGTCATGGGCTGTAGCCTAGACAGCTATAATTTGGAACGCGCATGGTGCCTGGAAGCCAATAAGGCCTGCCATGGTCAAGCAGCCAAGGTTTTACTGCGCGTGGCTGCCATAGATGGGCGGTTAGTCATGTTCTTACTGATCAGACACGATTGAAAGAGACTAGAGAAATAACATATAACATTTTTTTCCCAGATCATAAAACGAAACGTTACAGGGAATAATGAAATATATATAGGTGTTGTTTTTTTTAATCAAAAGCATTGGGCAGATAATTGTTCTAGAGAAGCAGCATTATAGTTTATAGACAGCAACAAGCTTGATGGACTAACGGGACATATATTGCACCACGTACTCTACGTACTCATCTCATCAGGGGTTGTCAATGGCATCAAGGCCCATGTGTGATTGGGTTAGGGGCTGAAGGTGAGACTGGACCTTTATTAAGTGAAACATATTCACCACCATGAACCCTCGGAGCAGCACTCATCACATGTTTTCCTATGTGGGAAGGAGGGGAATACAGAACCGGGGGACCTCTGGCTGGAATCTCTCCTTTATTGGCTACATATTGCTCTTTGACCAGTACTGCTTCAAAAGTTGAACTGGATAAGGATTGCTTCTTCCTCCCCTCCACCTCCATGTTTGGATTTAGAGGCCGAGCTTCAGATCTATAAGCCAAAAATAAAACAATATTAGTATTAGGTACACGCAAAAAATTAAAAAGAGAAAGGTAGTTTGCTCAAAAAAGAAGACTTTTAGAATTTTTTTTAAAAGCTAAAACTGTGATAAGTTCATTGTGAATGCTTTAACAAAATGTGGACTCATTGGGTCTAGTGAATAAACAAATTATAATCAACAGATGAAAAATTTGGTAGTAGTAATATCCTCATATTCCTTTTGTCTCCACTTGCCACTAGCCATATTTAAAAACATTATACAATATTAGCCTCTAAGCATGTATCTTGTGCGTAGTCAGAGATTTTTATATTTTTTTAGGTAAATGTTAATAATTTGTGTCTTTTATCTCTTTTATTTATTTTTTAAACAAATTAAAGAGATAAACTTTTAAGATAAAAAGTAACGGTAATTTCTTTTTTGAATATGTATTTGAAAGTGATGTAGTGACATAAAGAAAAGTTTGGGTATGAAAAGTAAGATTAGCGTGAGGGGAAAGAAGGTTAAATTTTAGAATTCCTCTTAGTTTTTTATTTTTTTAATTAGGAATGTTTTACATTTACTTTTATTTGGATGAAAAAGGAATTAAAAGTGCTAAATTTTAGGATTTTTCTTAGTTTTTTATTTTTTAAAATTGGGAATGTTTTACATTTACTTTTATTCGGATGAAAAATGAATAAAAAATGCTAAATTTTAGAGAATAAAAAAATGAACGTAAGGGGAAAAAAAACCTAAATTTTAGGAGTTCTCTTTTTTTAATTCAAATTAAATTTGTTATTTGACATTTATATATGACCATATTTTTAATTAAGAAGAGTTACATTTCATTAATGAGAGTATTTTTGAATTACATACAAGTCCAATTCTAAAAAGAGAATCCTCTTATATGTAGTATATAAATATATAATATAAATAGGTTGCATTACTATTTTGACCATCAAATTATTAACTAAAAATTAATTTAGTCCCTTAACTATTAATTATCTCAGTTTAGTCACTTTTTTTCTTTTTCTTTTTTTTTGAGAAAATCTCAATTTAGTCACTTAACTTTTAAAATCAAGTCAATTTTATTTTTAAATCTCTTTCTTATTTTAAAATTTTAATGTAAATAATTGATATTGATCTAATTAATTTCAAATTTTACACTTTCTATAACAAAATTTTAATGTGTATTTTATTTGTCACATCAATTAATTAATCCCATTAAAATTTAAAAAGTAACGAGATCCATTGATAAATTTGGCCATATCTCATACTTCATTGATATTGTTGAATAGGTCATCTATTATAGATTAAAAAAAAAAGATATAATTATGAACTACTATTCCATCTTATTCCATCTTATCAAGACTTGTCACTAATCATATGGTAAACGATTGTTTTTTAGAAAAAGAAAAGCTGATGTTTCCCACGCACCCCACATGAAATATATGCAAAAAAGAAAAGAAAAAACTCTAATGGGAATTGAAGGACAACAAAGTGAATCCATGCAGCTGTGAAATCAGTTCATTATGAGTGAGAGAACATTGCTTGAATTTATGATATAACTATTGAACAAGAAAAAAAAAAAAAAAAAAAAAATCTACGAACAAGAAGCTGATAGTAACACCATTTATTTTAAATTAAAAAAAAAAAAAAAAAACAAAAACAAAAACCCATTAGAGCAATTAGAAGTTCATTCATCTTGAACTCCAGCTCAGGTTTAGAGGGAGGTGGAATTAAAATAGATTTTAGATTCATATCTTATTAAAGAAAGGAGGAAAAAAAAAAAAAAAACAAAGAAATAATTCAGATGAGCTTACAGGGTATGGCATATCTATAGGTTATAATGACACCAAATTTGAAAATTTAACATATCTTTTATCAATACTTCTTTAACAGAAGAATTTGAAGGAAGGTTGTGAAGTTATGCTTGGTTAGAAGAACTTATGGTTGCAGAAATATAAAGTGCTTTCAATGGGGGATAGCCTGTTGAAGATGCAAAATTTTAAATCTATCCCATCACAGACTAGCCTAGGCAACATATATCAAATCTGGCTTCAAAGGAATACCCAGAACTTTGTTGGTAGCTGATGTAACTTGTAGTTACTTAGTACTGATGAGCTTGTTTCTTTTGTTTTTGGACGTTGTAATTGTTGAGTTTGGAGTTCTTGTATTCTGGTCCAAGTTTTACTAAAAATCTTTCATTCATATTAAAATTTAGAGAGAGAGAGAGAAGAGTATTGACGAAACTTACTGTTGATGAACAGTGAAACCAAGAAGATGCGGGACAAGAAAAACCAAGAGGATGAGGGACAACCATTGAAGAAGTGGCTCAGACCTATGCATTTTTCTCTGTAATGTAGAAGAACTTGGACATCAATAGGTTTCGTATTGTGTAATGTTGCGTATAAGCAAAAAATAAATTGATGCATAAAATTATCTAAATAACAGATATTTCTGAGCTCACCTTGAAACTTTGCCAGACAAAGAGAGAGAGGAACTGGGAGAGAAAGGGTGGAGAAAGTGTGGAGACTGGAGAGGAATAAATAGGGCGGGAGCACACAATCTTACCTAGTCATGAATGGTCCATCAATAGTTTTTTTTTTTTTTTTTTTTAAATTTTATTATTATTATTATTTATTATTTATTATTTATTTTTTTACGTTTGTCGGCATTATTGTGAAACTTGTCTGAAGAAAAGTTGGGCTATAAAAGATGGAGAAAGGCTTAAAAAGTTGGGGCTTTAGTTAGCAGAATAACCATTGGTCTCCTTTTTTTTTGTCTTGTTTTTCTATTTCTACTAATTAACTATGAAAAAAGTGTGAAGACTATCTTGAAGTTTTTCTATTTCTACTAATTAATTATGAAAAAAGTGTGAAGAGCATTATCTTAAAGTAGTTTGGTTTGATCAAGTTCTGTGTTTTTGTTGAGATAAGAACTTTTTGTTGAGACAAAAGGGTGACTTTTGGATGAGAAAGGCAAAACATAATTGAAACTGTGCCTATTTTTATACGAAACACACAGATCGACAATTATAAAGGAAAAACATATTCAGTGTTTTTCAAAATTGTCATGCTATAAATTTTAAGCAATAATTTTTATTTTTTTTTAGTCTTTTGGATAATTGTTGGTCAATATCACTGATATATAGGTTTGTTGCTGCATTTTATTGTCATCTTGTGATTTTCCTACCAATAAGGTTTTTTATTTTGGGGTGAATTTTATTAGTTTTACTTAAACTAAGTGATGATAGTATGTAGTATTTTAATCTAGTAGTTATATGTAAGTGTATAGATGGTGTAACCGGAGCATGTTTGAAATTGTAATTTGTAGATGCGTGTATTTTTCACATTGAAAAGCTTTTTTTTTTTTTTTTTTCTGGGTTGATTATGTTTGTATTTCTTGGACTCTCAAACTGTGTGGCTTTTAATGATTCTATTAGTCTTTGATGGTAAGATGTACATACTTCATGAAACATAAGAAAATAAAAGATTATCACATCTATGATGTAACATATTCCCTTTTTTTTTATATGTAACAGGCAAACGCAGTGTGTGATTTATATTAGAATTATAGTTAATATGCTCTTTAGTCCTTCTACAAATGATAGCAATTCTTTACATTTTGAAGATTTTGTATGTCTCCAGTTGATTAATTAGCCAAGTTGTTTAACATTGAAAAATATCTTAATTGTTCTAAGATGCTTACTACTTCTTGTTCTATGTTACCTCTGGTATTGTAGTTTACTTGATATTTTGTTCAAAATAAAATAAAATTTTCTGGGTCTGGGTATGGATCTCATGCATGCGGTTTAAGGTGTGCAAACTAGTGTTCTGTGGTCCGGGTCTCATGTGAATAACCTTCTAATCATGGTTCATACTTCATTAACAATATTTTTAAAAACTTTTTATATACAGTATATCCTTATGGAAATGAAACACCTATCCCCCTTGACCTTGAGTATGCAAAGCAGAGGTTAGGAACCAAAAGAAAGGTAACGATTGTAATTGAAAAACGTTAAAATCAAAAGAAACTGGTGCCTATATTTTAGGCTTTAGATAGATAGTAGCAGTGGTAGAGCCAAGAATTTTGAGTTGTAGGGGGGGCGAACTATATATTCTGTCAAGGTAAACCTAAATAAAAAATAGACACTCCCTTAGAAAATCCACATAATATATGTGTGTGTGTGAAAATATAAAATATATAAATTGTTTGCAAAACTTCATCCATGTTTGACAAATCAATATCATAATGTTATAATTGAAGTATCATATGAGCTTTTTTATTTCTTGATAAAATCTTGAGAATAGGAAATTTCAACTAAATTGTATATATTATCAATTTTGAATGATTTGAACATATTAATTGGAATTGAAATTGAGCTAAAAATTAGGGGTTTCACACTTCCACTATTTACTCACAAAATTTACTACCTAATTATTTCATTCTATTGCAATTGTATATCAACTCTAAACCCTCTTTTTTTAGGAAAAATTACTAAATTATTTAATCAATGCTTTCTTTTGAGGGGCCAACTCCTATTATTATTATTTTTTCCATATAACCTTTAAATATTTATAAAATATACTTAAATTATTAAAAAAAATTAAAAATTTTGGAGGGGCCAAGGCCCCCCCAAGGATACATCATACATGTGGCTCCGCCACTGGATAGTAGGTCACTGAAAAATATTTTTTAGTATTTTTATTTATATTGATTATATGGTTTTTTTTAAGAGAAAGAAACTGTAACTATCTATCATAAATTATATGGTTTCTTTTTTTTAAAGAATGAAATTATAAGCTTGTGTGTAACATGTGCCATATGCTTCAAACTTTTAAAATCAACATCCTATTTGGAGTTCCAATACTACCCGCCATCTAAATTATATACTTAGAGTTCAAATTAGTTGTGCACATTATAATACTCTCACAATTTTATGTGGACTAACTTGTCTTTTGCTTTGGGGAAGTTTTCAAGATTAGCATCCCTTTTAGAGTTAAAATGTCTAAACAACCCTAACTATCCAACCCAATTAAGTACAAGAATTCCATTATTTTAAACGTGAAATACCCAGATGCCCTTAAAAGCTTTACCAAACCCAATAACCCTGTTGTTCCTTATGTTGTTGGGGTACATGAAGAGCCTCACTCTAGCTAAAATAAATTGAAAAATCAAACCCAAACCTCCAAAGTACAAATGGAAATGAAACAATTCTTCATGTTGCTCAATCATTTAGCAATCAGGGGTGGAGCCAAGGGGGGTGAGAGGGGGCAACTGCCCCCCCTAACTCCACCAGAAATTTCACATACATACTACCGTAAGTTAAACAAATTTTCACTGACATAAAAAAAACAAAAACACTCCATAGTCCACACTTGGAACAATGAAAAAAAAAAAAAATCCTCCAGACTTGGGAACATTGAAATCTAGCATAAAAAATAAGGAAAAAAAAAAAAAAAAAAGTTACTACATGCGCTTTACACTCCAAAGTCTATATCATACCAATCTTGTCCTTGCATTTTTTGCCTTATCTCAAATTTACCCTTATCATCACTCACAGACTCATTACACTTTTTCTAGCTAATTACTTAACTTTCTTAGTAATTTTCAACCACAAGACTTAAATTATTTGAACGAACTAAATTAGATGTTTAAAATGTATGAATTTAGATTACTATCTTACATTGATTGTTATTAACAATAAATTGATTATTTTCATTCATTGATGATATGAAATTAAGAAATGATTAATTTCATTGTTATTTATTTTGATTAACAAGTATTTGTTTATTTTTTTAATATTAATTAATATTTTTAAAGTTAATTTCATCTTACAATCTTGTCCCCCTTGGACTATTAACAATTCTAAACTTTGTGACATGCCTTAATATGTTTACTGGTTCAAGAACATAAAAGCAACTTGGCATGTCTTAATCATTGACCAATTACTTGCAGAAAGGATTATAGAACATATTTTGTTCAAAATGGGAAACAATAAAGAGGAGAGAGAGAGAGATTAGGGAAAGAAAGAAAGAAAGAAAGAAAGGTTGTGATAATTAAAGGAATCTTCCAAGAAACTTCATTGACCAATCTTTCTTTTTTACAATATATACATGAGCGTTTTATGATAAGAAACAATATTTAACTAAACAATTTTACCCTTGCTTTTATAACCAATCCCAGTATTATTTCTTTGCAAGCATTCTTAAGCTGTATCAATATGTTTATCTATTAGACAGCCATAGCATAGGTATTTTTGTGACTTCCTTGGGCTTGGAACACGTACGAGATGTAGATGTAGTCACATAGGTATTTCACTATTTCGTGTGGTAAATATTCAAAAGAAGTGCACGTACTGAATTGGGTCAAGCTCAACTAAAAACCCGGGCCTAACTTTTATCTCTGAGAATACTATGCATGCATTGGGATTTGGATACATAGATTTGGGTCAAACTTTCTATGTATTTGGGTCACACTTTCTCAACTTTTGGAGTCCTTTAGTGGTTTTTCTTTATCCACCACTGGAATGGCTGGTATTGGCAATTTTTTGTTAATCTTGCATTGCTAAATTTAATGTGAAAATACTTTCACACTCACACACACTGATTCCGTGGTCAAAGATGTTTATTCAAAAGTTTTGCTCTCTCTCCATCGATTTTAGAATGTAAAGTAAAACATAATGATGAGCAATTTAAGATACTGGTTAACAATTTATTTTTAAAAAAAATTTATAGAAAATAATGGTTAATAATTTATTTTAAAAAAAATTTTATGGAAAAAAATTTAATTAATATTTTGACAGTTTTTTCCATTTCCCATAAAAATTGTGTCAAAAGTTTCCTAAAATAAATTGTTAACCATTGCTTTAAGGGCATCCATTAGCATGACCCTTGTTTATTTATGGATATAAAAAATAGAATAAGGTTAATGTATGCTTTTAAAGCATACGTTAACTATCCATTTTTGAAAAGTTTCTATGAAAAATTGAAAAAAACTATCAAAATAGGTAATTATTTTATTTTTCCATAATTTTTTTTTTAAAATAATTTATTAATATATACTCTAAGGGTACACGTTAATAAAACTCTAAAAATAAGTCCATAGAAGCATCTGATATCAATCCAATGACCCATCTTTTAATTGTTAAGTGGATTGGATCATAGTAGTTGAAACTTGAAACCATGACTCTAACTTGTTCAATTAGGTCAAATGCAAATGGATTGAAAAAAGAAAACATTCTATTGATCCAAATCCAAGTATATATCCCGGCAAGAGATTTTAAAATCTGAATTTCAAATCCTTGAACATATAAAATGAACCCCAAGCAAGAAATTTTAAAATAAAAATCAAGCCATTTTAAATAAATAAATTTGAAAATCTAATTCCAAATCAAAATGATTATACATCTACTAGACACAACTTAGATGTTCCCCTTTTAGTATCCATGACCTTTCCTTAACAAACAAGCCGCTAAAGGAGCATTTAATGGAGAGAATCTTATTGCAGCTTTGGACTTTTCTTTGGAGTTGGTCCAAGCATCAAGCTCCATTTTGCCGAGTGGTCATTTTTTGTTTTAGAATGCTATCTTGTCGTTTAGAGATGAAATCTGAAGATAAAGGTTTTTGGTAAAAGAGATCTAATTCTAAAGATAAGGTTGGGTAAACTTGAATGAGTGAGATTAGATCGGTGGAGAGAGAGAGAGAGAGAGAGAGAGAGAGAGAGAGAGAGAGAGGTTGTGATAATTAAAGGAATCTTCCAAGAAACTTCATGCAAAGGATCTATTTTTTCAAACATTTTAAAAACTCACTTTTTTCTTGACGTGTGTGCACACACAATACCTGATGCAATAGCAATATACGATTGAGATTGAAAGTTTAAAAAAGAAACTTTCAATCTCAACCATTGAATAAAAAAAGAAGTTAAAAAGAAGTTGAAAAATTAAAAAGCTAAAGTTAAAAAATAAAAGTGGTAAAAATTAATATGAGTGGGTGTAGTGTAATTGCACCCGGTGCAATACTCTAGGTATTGCACCGGATCCAAATCCACTATTTTCACTTTAACATAATTATTCAAAGCATAATTATTCAAGGATTTGGATCCGATGCAATACCCTAGGTATTGCACTGGGCGCAATTGCTATCAATGGTTGAGATTGATAGTTGCAAAAAGCAACTTTTAATCTCAACCATTGATTAAAAAAAGTTAAAAAAAAAATTAACAAAAGTAAAAAGTAAAAATTTAAAAAGTAAAAGGTAAAAAAAATTGTGAGAGAGGAGAACGTGAATTGCATCCGGTGCAGTACCGTAGGTATCGGTATTGCACCAGATCCTAATCCACTATTCAAAGAACCAGAAGTTCAAGCACCCACAGTGAATACAACTCTCCACTTCTTTTCAGCTCTATTAGCTCTTTACCTTCCCAAAATAAAAGCTCTCTACCTTCCCAAAGCAAAATTAATTTCCTTATTACACTAAACTAACATTAGGTTGCACCCTGAAAATAAAAATGTCTTTTATCACATAGGACGCTTTTTTCTTTTTCTTTTAAAAAAAAAAAAAATTTGGTAAGTTATCACTTGCATGTACCAAATAGATTTTGAACCCATGACCTCTTTCTAGACATAAAACTTATAACAATAGGAGGTCCTAGTTGCAAGAGCTCATATCACATAGGAAGCTAATAACCATTACAAAAGGAAATCTCAAAATTTAAAAAAAAAAAAAAAGGGACAAGTCAAATAATGATGTTTCTCTCTTTTGTACAAATGAATGGCAAAACTAGTCTAGCTTCAAGCTGGAACAACACATTAGATCTACTGAATTGGAATGAGATGGGTTTCAGTATTGTCTTATGAAGGTTCAAGATTGACCAATGCAATAAAAAAAAAGAATTAATAATAGCTCATAACCTTCTATTTTGAAATGAAATAAGTGCTAGGAACATTGGGCAAAAGATTATGACTTGAAAATAAGTACCTAAACATTAAGAGATATAACAAACAAGAAAGGGTAAAAGAATGCTATATGTGCACACATAAAAAAAGTAACACTCATTTTTTGACAGCAGATCATGAGTCTTCCTCCATTCTTGTGTCGTACATTTACTTTAAATTGAATATCTCATGTTAGGCACAAGCTTGTAAATTACTTCAAACTAACACAAGTACTCAGTATAGAGTCAATCACTGTCTAGTACAACCTAGTTTAGAAAACCAACATGCATGCACATACATACAAAAACACACACACACACACAGAGGTTTAGAAAAAAGATAAGCACCTGAAGCATTCGTATCCTTCTTGAAATATTAAAATCTGCATTTTTAATCTTAATTTAAGGTAAATAAAGGTAAGGAATTACGAAAAGTTTGGAAACAATTACCAAGTCCTCAATGACAGTTGAGTTTTCTGGTAATCAAAAGAAGAAATCTTTAACTTTGATTGATAACAAGTTTAACTAAAGAATAAATGTGCACCTCACAGATTGCTTATACATTATATATGTACATTACAAAAGAAGCTGCAACTTCCTTGGGGCTCCCCCACCCCCCCCCCCCCCCCCCCCCCAAAAAAAAAGAAAAAGAAAACCTTTTTAAAGGATGTTAATGAATTCTCTATGTTTACTAGGAATTGGGGGAGACAACTTTCAATCGTTGCTATAAAGTTTGGCATAGGTAAAAACACTAATAAAATGATAGAAAAAGTAAAGGAAAATGGAACAATGCAATAAAGAAAAAGGAAAAGATAGGGCCAAAAAAAGGTTGTACAAGAAAAGGCTAGTAAACTCACAAAGGATCAATCAATTAATGGAACCAAACTTGAGACATCCTACAAAGATGGTTAGAAGTGATCAAAGAGTTGATGCTCAAGCTAACAGACCTGCAACTTTATAGCAGTGTCAAACAAACTGCTACCAGAGAAATATTCTTCGATTTTAATGGTTAGTAACATACATATTCTTTCAGACAAATTAATAAAGCACTCACAACCGAATTAGTTTTTACTCATTAATATACTCTTTCAAATTTCAAAATAACATCATGAAGAACTAATAGTATACCTCCTCCCATGTGCTTGAGGTAAGAGGGTTTGTTCAAGCTTGGATGCTCCTATCTAGAAACCAATGGATTGACTCAAATGAATTAATCAATAAATAGGACTTCAATTCAGCGCAGATCACTAGTGCAAAATGATAGAGTGAAAAAACCTGACTTGCACATTATATAATACAAAAGAACAGTAAGGACTACTTCAAATGTTGACGCTCAGCATTACATAAGGAATTATGCAATTCAAATCTATCCAAACACAAGATTACTCGCATGAAAAAAGTTGTAAAATTTTCCAAAACACAACCAAGACATACAACATAAAAAAAACTTCAATAAATTAAATAGAACTGCTATAAAGTTGTGATTTCCAACTATGTTGTGTTGGCTTTAATTCTATACCAAATTTGATTGTAATTTCTTTAATCATTTTCCCTGTATGTATGTGGGATTAATTGTAAGAGATGAGTGTGAGAGATCGGTGAAGACTCAAGCTCCAAAGGATAAACAAGTGGTTTTCGCGACTGGCTTGCGATTGTCTCACGGGAAGCTTACCCACAAAAAGAGTCACGTGTAGAGCACATGACTGGAAGATGAAGAGTCGTGCCAAGTTGTATGTTTTCGCGAGTGTCTCACGGGTAAGGCCAACCCGTGAAGGACTCATGACACTTTCTGTTTGGCAAAAAATTATGTTTTGCTTTACTATGTTTTTACCCACACTATATATACCATCATTACCCACAAATTGTAAAGAGTTCTTTTCAGAGAGTAAACCCTAGAAAATACACTTGAGAGTTAGAGATTGTTATACTCACAATCATCTACACATTTCCTTGTGGTTTTCCTCAACTCCTACCTCTCCATCTCTATATCTTTGAGAGGTTGCTAGGTCAAACACTTGCCACACCCATCCTGGGTGTAAAGTGAGATTTTGGTGCTATTGGGAAGTATTGGAAGGAGCCATTCATTAGCGGATGCAATCAGGTTGAATTGCGGGATCTGGAAAGTTAAAGAAGACAAGGTTCCAAGAAGTTAGTTGGTAGCAAGAGCTTGGAGGGCTCAAGTAAATAGGGTAGACTAGGCTTGGAGGGTCTTTTGTTATGCATGTACTGCAACTTTATTCTCTAATGGATCAATTTCAACTTGGAGGGTCGCGGAGAGGTTTTTCGCCTAGTTCTTCAGTTTCCTCTTTGATAACACGTCTCGGTATTATCTTGTATTTGCATCTCTCTTCCATACTCTTTAAGCTTTCCTTTTATTGTTACTAATGGATGAATATGGCTTAGGGTAGTAATAATGGTTCTTTACGCTCATTTACTCATGTTCCGCACTTTGTATAAGTTAGAGTAAAAGCTATCTAGCCGTAATTTTAATTGGGGGTCTGAACAAGCTCTTGTGTTTTTGCACAAATTCGAGCTTTCAATTGGTATCAGAGTGGGTATACTTATCGAATTTCATTATCCTAGTGTGATCCTAGACCTCAAGTAAGATGGATAGATCCCAATCCCTTAATACTCTTCCATACTTTGATGTGAGTAACTATGCTTTTTGGAAAGTATGCATGTTTTTCTTTATGCTATTGATGAGACGGTGTAGGATTCTATTGAGAATAGGCATGTAAGACCCACTACTATCAAATCCGAATGGGATAAAGCTGCTCTTACTTTGGCAAATGCCAATAGCAAAGCGATTAATGCTATTTTCTATGGTGTTTCTACTGATGAGTTTCACAGGATTTCGTATGTGAAGACCGCTAAAGAGGCATGGGCCATTCTTGAGACAACCTACGAAGGTACCAAGAAGGTTAAGGACACCAAGCTTCAAATGCTCACTATTCGGTTTGAAGAAGTAAAGATGAGCGACGATGAGTCATTTGATTCCTTTTATGGGAGACTCAACGAGATAGTGATTGTCAAGCTCAATCTTGATGAGAAGATTGAAGATGCCAAAGTGGTGAGGAAGATCTTGAGATCCTTACCCGAAAGCTTCCGGGCTAACTTCACAGCCATAGAGGCGAGTAAAGATTTGGATGAGATAAAGATTTTTAGAACTCATTAGATCTCTCCAAACCTATGAGCTTGGACTGCCCTCTCACAAGTCTAGCAAATCACTTGCTCTTAAAGCTATAAATGAGAGAATGGGTGATTCCTCCGATGAAGAAGATGTAGAAAAAGAGGTGGCGTTTCTTGCGAAGAACTTCCAAAATTTCTCAAGATGAAGAACAATGGAAAGTCATTTGGCAAAGGAAAATTCTCATCCTCAAAAAATGACAAGGAGTTCAAGAAAAAGGATGGGAAAAACTCTTCATCAACTAAAGGAATCGTGTGTTATGAATGTAATGGGCACGGATGTCACGACCCAAACCTGTACTTCAGAATTTAGAGCATGACCGGTATGTTAATGTCAAGTTTACCTCAATATTAACACGAACTAACCTAAACTGAAGGTGCTTATCAAGAATTTGTTTCTTGAATTCCTGCTTGTTTCCTTACATAAAAACCATAATATACAAAAATGATGAAAACCTTGAAACTTCATTCCATTTGAACTTTGCAAGATTACCACTTGGCTGTAACGTCAGGTATATGTGTAAATATTACATGGCTAAACATTTAGCAAAACTCTTATTACAAACCTAACCCCAAAGACATACAACTGGGGTTCAAAACAAACTAAGGTACTGAATTACATTTGTGCTTAAGGATCAAGTACATCTTGATTCCTTCTATACAACAAAAGAGCTAAACTGCTATACAACAAAACTCTACATTCTAACAAACGAGAATCACAAAATCCTTGCCACCTCTAATACTCTCGCTGCTTCCAGGAAGAACCTGTGCACTGAAATATAATAGGGTGAGCTAGAAGCCTAGTAAGGTTTTACACTCCATGGGCCTTTAATAAGAATGCATGTAAATCAAATATTTTATGGATATGCCAACTTTGATAAAATAGCCTTCATACTATTCATATTGCTCTTGACCTAACTTATGAGCTCTTAGATGAAAATACTTCATTTTCCTTTCATATACTCATAAAAAAACGTAATAAGGAACATAAACATAATTCAGTAACTTTATCTTTAAAAAAGACTATAAAATGCTTCATCATAAACTTCTTTTCATGAGAGCTTTTAACTTTTCATAATGCATTTAAACAAAATCATTCCCTCATGATTAATAACATAATATATCTGTTTATAACATATTGGTTAGTCCATATCTAATAAGTCTATACAGAGAAGGCCTCATCACATTTTGGTGGCCTCATGTGCATGATATTGTCCTCTTTGGGAGGCTTGATGGCACATCCCCTCAAGGTTTTGTCCTCCTCGCTGTCCGTACACATTAGGGAGAAGGCCTTGTTCAGATTAGAGTTATAGGCAACCCCATTTCCTCTACTTTAAATGGCTAAACAGATAACATTTTTCCATGGAAAGCCAGTAATTAACCCCTACTAGCCGAGTTCAGATCACCAAAGGACATAACTCGAAAACATTTCCATACTTATACATTATACTGAAATTTCTTATTTTGCATAATAATAGCATATCCATCTCATTCTTAAATATTATGTTCGTGATATAGATAATGGCATCAATATGCTAAAATTATCATGTATATAAGATTGAAAAACTCACAAACATATATTTTACTTAAATCATGCTTATATGTAATATCTTTTATTAAAAGGTTTTAATGCATAATAGTTTTCTAAAAAATTTTAATACTTATCAAACGCACATGTCACATATTCCTTACCTGAAAATAGAAGACGTGAGAGAGTTGTACAAAAGGAGCTCAAGTTTCCGTGTTCTCGTTCTCGCCACCTAAATGGAAAACCAAAACTTATTACTGACAAACTCTTCCTAAGTATTTAAACTTATACCTCAATCACAACCTAACTCTCAAAATCAAGAAAATCCTTACTTCCCATCACACAAGGTTCCCCCAAAGAACATGATACAATCATCAAACACATTATGTACCCAAACCATAGAGAAACCAAGACATAAAATTTATATATGATCCAAACATACCAAAAGATGAGCATTTTAAATTATAGCTCAAAAAATTCAACCTAACTTCAAAATTAAATCCACAAAGTCAGAGTTATCCTACACTGTTTACGGCTCATTTCAGCAGCAAAAGCCCCATTTGTAAAATATGAATGGGATGTCCACACATATCCAAATGTCATGAAATTTTACAGCACTACTTCCCTGTATGTCCAGTATATACCATAAAAATTTTGTAGTCAAAGCATGAAACCATGATTTATTAAAAATCATACAAGACAACATGTTCAAATCTGTCCTGACAGAAATTCATGCAACTTAGAAATTAAACCATTATTTTTATACTCATCCAAATGCTGTGAGACCACTTCAATAACAACCATGTGTGTCTTAGAATTCATAAAACCTACTCCTAACATATTTTTCTTGTTGCAAACACCAAATCTGTCACAGAGGCAGCTTTGAAATATTTTCCTGTAAATTCACAAAAAATTATCAAACAATGGTATTTTCATATGGGGATTTTTATACACTCATTAGACAAGTTAGAAAACACTTATATACATTCATTTAACCATTTATAGCAAAATTAGATACAACACAAATCCCAACAGTAACATCAAAAGTACTCATCCTAACTTTTTCTTACTTCCTTAATCGTATACAATTATTAATTAGTAAAAATCCTAATCTACCTTCAACAAAACACCAACACAGTTTCAAAGCTTCTCAAAACACTATATATATATATAGACTTACAAGTTTCCTAATTTTACAAACCACAAATACCCTTACTAAAAATTCCTTGAAGAAATCATGGATTCTAAGATGAGAGGAGCTAGAACCCTTACCAAGTTTCTGGTTCTTAAGGGGAAATAGAAATAAAATCACTCTTGCATGAAAGGGTTTCCCTTTCCTAATGGCTGAACCCGAAAGTATGAGAGGTAGAGAGCTGTCTTGAGAAAAGTCAAGGAAGAAATGAGGTGGCTCTTGATGATTGCATGGCCGGCCAAGTCTTGGTCTTTTGGTTTGTCAACATGCATGATGCTTTAGCATTATTTGTGTTTAATTCTCATTAGTTGCATGTGGGTGGAATTTCCACTATAACATCTCATGCATCATATGCCTAATTAAAACACCAACTATGCATCATATTAAGTATATATTTATAATACAACTAGCCATTTCAATTATTTATAATCTTTACAATTCTTATTCAATGGCATTATAAAATAATATGTTCATTAAATACTCTTATATTAATTTTAGATAGTAAGTGATTCAAATAATAATTAACCACTTGAATACATAGGTTAACTATAAAGTTGGGTCGGGGTGTTACAACAGACATCTCAAGAAAGAATGTCCAAACTATTTGAGAGGAAAGGGTAAAGTGTTTCTAACCACCCTTGGTGATTCAGAAAGCTCAAACTTCAATGCGGAAGGAGAATGTGATAGTGATGGAAACTATTTAGCTTTCATGGCAATTACTGCAGTTGGCTCTGGAGATGAGTCGAGCGACTTGGTTGATGAGCTAGGTGTGCATTCCGAAGGTGAAGAAGTTGATGATTTGGAAGATGAGGATGTGTGCCGCAACGAATGTGAGAAGAACCTTCAAGAAGTGTATGATGCTCTGCTTGAAGATTGTGGCAAATATGCCAAGGTTGCAAAGAACGCAGTTAAGAAGATGAAGAAAATTAAAGAAGAGCATAAATACACACTTGTGCAAATTAAGGTGGCAAAGTGTGAGTTGAAGGGCTGAAGGAAGAATTGTTAAATGCCTACTCGAAAACCAAGTTCTTGAACTTGAAATCATTCAAGCAAATGTCAAAGTGGAGCGCATTCCCACCAACAAACTTGACAGCATGTTATTGATAGGCCAAAAACGTATTGACCTCTTATGATGAATTAATTAATTAATTAGCCAAGTTTAATTAATTAATCAAATTAACATGCAAACGCGTGGCAACACAAACAAATCACCAATTAAACTAAGTATACAGCGGAAAATAAATTGACACGGTAATTTATTTACGAATTAGGAAAACCTACATAGTAAAAACTCCACCGAGTAATTTTAAGGTCACCACTCCTGAGAATCCACTAGATTACAAGTAAAGGAATCTCAATACCTTATACCAACCTACAATTGAACCCTTACCTCAATACCCAATTGAACTTGTTCTGTAGTAACAATCTCTCCTTGTAATGCACGGCTCCCAGTACGTGACTAACCAATTGCGCGGATCCCAGTACACGACTTCAGTCACCAACTAGAGAGAGTTGTTGGCTGCAAAGTTCTTCAATTCATCTACACAATGAAGATCTAGAAGATGCTTGGTTACAAAACCCTACGATACACAAACACAGCAACTTCTTCACAAGAATGATGAACTAGGGCAAATTCTGTCTCTAGTCACAATTTGCTTGAACAAAATTTGCTCAACACTTGTATAATTTGTGTCCACTTTCACAGCTCTCAAAATAATCCTTTTATATGTCTAGAGTTGTGAGAAAAGAAAACCCAAACACATAATCACGGATTAGAGTCAAAACAGAATTGAAAATCTGTTTTTCTTAAATCTCGATAGATAGCCATCTATTAAATAGCTGTCGAGCCACAGGGCTAGAACAGCTCTTCAAGCTCGATAGATACTAGCTATCGAGCTTTAATGAACTTGCACATTTCAACTTGAACTTTGGACAGACTTGCATAGCTTCAACACTTGATCTTGAAACAAAATTTCTTGAAGTATTAAACACATCCTAGATCTACCTAAATATCAGTAAAGTGCGTTTTGTTAAAGGATTAAACAATTACATAAAATAGTGACATATGTTCCTAACAAATGAATCACATATGTCCTAACAGTTATCTTCTAAAAAATTGTTAAATGACAAGACCTGTAACACCCCAACCTTTACCACACACACACAAAAATAAATAAATAAATAAATAAGGGTTAGATTTTTAGACCCATACGTGACACTCCCCACCTACCCACTTATTCTCAACCACACATCCTCACAAATATCTTCTCCCTCTTGACCGGCTGCCCCTCTTCTTTCACACTCAAAACACAAATCCCTCCACCTCTCTCTCTCTCGAATCTCTCCTCCCTCTTGGTCACTCGGTTAGCTTCTAAAATTTTGGTCATCAAACTCTTCTCCATGGTTTCTCTTCTCCCAACATGAATGTAAGGTAAAATCTCCATGACCCACCTTCTAATGTCTTTGGGTTTTTATCCTATATTGTTAAGATTGCTCTTTGTTGTGTGGGTTTTGTTTTAGGGGTTGTTTTGCCATGTTTGTTGAGACATTTAAGACCTGATTAGAGTTTTTTAATTTAATGGGGTGATATGGATTTATTGTTTGGCAACCATGTGAGTTGGGTTTCTTGAGAAATCATTTGGGTTTTTTATTTATATGGGAGATTTGGGTTATTTTTGAAAGAGGGTTTCCTTGCATTTTGAAATTTCTTTGGCATATGTGGTTGTGATTGTGGTGTTAACTATATATTTGTGCAAGTAACATGAACATGTGTCTTTTGCTTATCAAGTGTTTGATGAATTGCCTATATAAGTTATAGGATTGAATTTCTTGACTTGTGTTGTGATGGTTGTTATATTAGGTTATGGGTTGTAATCCTAGTTGTTTATGTGTGTTAACACATGTAGCTTTAAGGTTAATCAAGTCTCAAAACTTTTGGAATAGTATTAAAATTATAGTAATTTTCTTTTAGGATTGTAAATCTGTTTCTAACAGATTTGAGTAAGCTGCATTGCGTGATTCTTAATAAATTATAGAAAAATCATTTTGAGCTAAATTTTTGGTGGTACATACTAGACATATAATGGCTTCTCCCTATTTAATTTCAAGTCTTTTGGATAACACTAACTGGACCAAACGAATTTTATAATAAGGGCTGACCTGTTGGAAGTTATCTGAAAGTGTGATTAGGATGCTGAGACTTTAAGTTGTGGTGTGGTTTAGCTTGTAAGTTCATATGTACTTTCTTTGACAAGTGTTTTACTTTGGCTAATTTTATCAGGGTTTGGTAGTGACATACGTTGTATCAAGTTGGTAAATGCACATTGTTTGCTAAAGGGAAATTAAAGGCTTTGGTTGTGTTGTAGTCCTATGAGTTTCTTGTATGCTTGTTTGGTTCCCTGTTGGGTAGGGTACTTGTCTTGGGCTGGTCAAGCTAGGCTTTAGGGGCTTAGGTTTGATTTTTGAGGCAATCCTTTCCAATTTATGGAGACAAATTTGATACGTAATTTTATAGTAGGCCTTGTTATTAATAGGCTTGATACTTGTGTTTCTAGGTTCCAAGGTATTTGGTGATGGAACTAATAACTTGATTGGTTGAATGCGGTGCCTGGTTGAGGTAAATTTGGAAACTATCTGTGAAAACTATATTTTCCTAAAAACTATTATGTTGTAACCTTAATATATATATATATATATATATATATGAAAATGCATCATATTTGATATTGCATTTGGGGAAATGCATGAATTGTTGGCATGGAAAATATGAGCATCTTTGATTTAATCTTTGATAATGAATTCATGGATTTTATGGTTTACTAGAAAATTTAAAGATGTTATCTTGTCTTATTATTTGGGAAATTGATAGAAAATATTTTTGACAAGAATGAAGTTGACAATCTTACAAACTTTGTGGAAGTTGGATTATTTGTGATTTTTCTGAAACTACCTAGATATAAACTAGGTATTTGAAAGTAATATAACCTGTGAGTTTTATGTGGTTTTAATACCATACCATGTGTGGTTTCCCGGTGATCTCCTGATTTGGTTTCCATAATCTTTGTGACAATAGAATCAAATCCAGGTCAGTGCCCTTTCACTTTGGATGACGCATTCTTCCCTGCTGCCCATAGGGGGAAGAGGTTCCTTAATTGTGTGTGGGTGAGACTACTGCCCATGGGGCCAAAAGACCACATGCAAAAGAGGTCCTATTTGACGCACTCTCCCTGCTGCTTATGGGGGGAGAGAAAAACCTTGAGGGTATGGGTGAGGCTGCTATCTATAGGGCCAAAAAACTGTATGCCAGAGAAGACAATATCATGCTAGTTGTGAATGGGTGGATCTCTGATCGATCTATGTGGTAGTGTGATAATTTGTGATAAATTACCATATGTTAGATTTTATGGCTTTGGAATTATATTATTACTGCTCACAGATTATAATATATAGTTGGCGTAAATGCCCTTTTGGTCCATACATTTTGTGGTCATTTCTATTTTGGTCCTTACATTTCTATTTTACCAACTAAAAAATGTGTTCCATTTTGGTCCTTACCGTTAGTCTATTAACATAAATTGCTGATGTGGCTAACTGAGTACACTGCAGCTGGCACTTTCAACGCTGACATGACCATTAAAAAAATATTTTTAAAATTCCATGTTAGTATTTTTCAAAATTTTAATTAAAAAAATCTCAAAAAAATTTTTACTTAAAAAAAAACATTAAAATCTGGTTAATTTAAAAAAAAAAAAAATATTTAGAAGAGCTAAAACCCAAGCCAACCACCACCGCTTTCACCAAAACTTGAGCAGAGCCTAATCCAAAAACATATTTCTTCATGGAACTTAACCTTTCAACAGAGAGCTAAAACATTGAGTTCAAAGCTTTAGTTTAATTCTTTTCATGAGGACACATAAAATGAGAAGGCTACAGCAAGACTTATAAAATTAAATCCCACCTCAAGGCCAATATTGAACAATAAGAAAACAACATGCTAAAATCCATTCACATACTCACTTTTTCCTCTACTCAAAAAAACCGATCATACAGAGCAACTTCGAAGGATCGAGCTGAGAAAATCAGTGGCGGAGTGTTTGAGAAAAATGACGGAACTAAAAACAAATCGACTTGACCTTTTATACTTGGAGTCTTGGACCTTGCTTTTTAGTACTTAACGATTACAACTTTTTTGCTTTTTTTGCCCTTTTTTTTTTTTTACTCTGTAGCTTTTGCTTTCTCGCTTGATTTTCTCGCCGTTTGTTTGGAAGGTGATAAAGTGTGAGAAAATGAGAGCTCGCTGAGAAAAATGAGAGAGAGGGAGATAGTCAGATCAAAAGTTGTTTGCTAAAAATTTTTTTCCTTTGTTTAGAGAAGAGCTAAAACCCAAAATGGGGAAAAAAATTGATTTAATCAGATTTTAATTTTTTTAAGTAATTATTTTTTAAAAAAAATTGAGATTTTTTTAATTAAAATTTTTAATTTTTTTTTGAAAAATGCTGACATGGAATTTTAAAAATATATTTTTAATAGCCATGTCAGTGTTAAAAGTGCCAGCAGTGCCCTCAGTTAGTCACATCAGCAATTTCAGTTAGTGAACTAACGGTAAGGATTAAAATAGAATGTTTATTTAATTTAGGGACTAAAAGTGGTAAAATAGAAATGCAATGACTAAAATAGAAATGACCCAAAAATGTAGGGACCAAAAGTGTATTTACACCTATATAGTTTCATTGTATTATTTTGAGAAACTTTGTGTTTCATCATTTAATCATTCTTGTTACATTATTATTGAAAATGATCTTGCAGTATTCAGTTAGCAATTTCCCAAACTGAAACATGTTTTGCAAACTGTTTATCACCATGAAACATGCATTTCCCCCACCCCCATTAATTATGCTACTTACTGAGCTTTAGCTCATCTCACCATCTAATAGTTTTTCAGATCAATTAGTTATACCTCGGGTATGGAGCTTACTTCTTTGGTGAGGATTAGAGTTGTTAGGATATATGTGTTTTTACTTGTTAAGAACATATGTTACTTATTTATGTAAATTGGCTAATCTTTTTGACAAAACGCACTCTACTTGTAATTGGGTAGTTCTAGGTGTTTTTAATACTTCAAGAAACAAGGTTTCAAGATCAAGTGTTGAAGTCATCAAGTCTGTCCAAGAAAAATAAGCTGAAGTGCAAAATCATTAAAGCTCGACACCTTCTCGATAGCTCCTCGACACCTGCTATCTATCGAGATTTATAAACTCAGATTTTCTGATCTGATTTCTTGGGATCCGTGAATGTGTCTTTGAGCCTTCTTTTCTCCTAACCCTAGACATATAAAAGGATATTTTTAAGAGCCGTCAAAGAAGACACAAGTTGCATAAGTATTGAGCAAACTCTATTCAAGCAATTTGTGATCAAAGACAAAGTTCTTGACCTAGTTCATCTTCTCTGAAGAAGTTACTGTGTATTTGCACCAAAGGGTTTTGTAACCAAACATCTTCCTAATCTTCATCGTGTAGGATGAACTGAAGAACTTTGCAGCCAACCTCTCCTTCTAAGTTGGTGTTTGAAGTCGCGTACTGGGGTCCGCGCATTAGTTAGTCACGTACTTGGGAGCCGTGCATCAAAAGGGGGAACTGCCACTACAGATCAAGTCCAAATGGGTATTGGGGTAAAGGTTCAACTATAGGTTGGTAAGGTACTTGAGATTTTTTTACTTGTAACCGCTTGATTTGATAATAGTGGAGTTTCGGGAGTAGTGACTTGAAAATCACCCGGTGGGGTTTTTGCCGTTAGGGTTTTCCCCATTCGTAAACAAATCATCGTGTCATTTAATTTCCGCAGCATATTTAGTATTTGGTGATTTTTTTTTGCTTCCACGTATTTGCATGTTAAATTGATTAATTAATAACTTCGCTAATTAATTAATTGGTTTTATCACAAGGGGTCATTCAGTTTGTGGCCTATCAAGTGGTATCAGAGCGGGCACACTCTGATTAGGGTTCAATCTTTGCTGTGTTTGATCCATTGACCCCTGTTTGTCATGGATAGAGGAAAATCGTTAATTATACCTCCTTTATTTGATGGGACTAATTACGCATACTGGAAAGTACGCATGAGAGCTTTCTTGCAGTCTTTAGATGAAAAGGTATGGCAAGCTGTGGAGATTGGTTGGACTAAGCTAGAGGAAGCGCCGACCGATTAGGATGAAGCCAAGATCAAGGCGGTGAACTTCAACAGCAGAGCGTTGAAAGCCCTATTCAGCGCAGTCACCAATGAGGAGTTCAAGAAGATATCTTCTACTGAAACTGCAAAGGAAGCATGGACCATCCTCCAGACAACCTATGAGGGCACAAAGGCTGTCAAGGATTCAAAGCTTCAGAGGCTCACAACAAGCTTTGAAGAAATAAAGATGGAGGAGGATGAGTCATTCGATGAGTTCTATGCCAAGCTCAAGAACATGGTGAACTCAGCCTTCAATCTTGGGGAAACCATCCCTGAACCCAAGATTGTGAGGAAAGTGCTCAGATCTCTACCTGAGAGATTTCATGCCAAGATCATGGTGATAGAAGAATCAAAGGATATTGACAAGATTCCTTTGACTGAGCTGGTTGGAAACTTGCAAACCTATGAGATAGGGTTATCTAGGATTGGCAAGTCAAGTAAAGGCAAGAGCCTGGCCTTGAAGGCAAAGAGCAGTGATACAAATGAGTCTTCCGATGATGAAGATTCCAAGATGAAGTCCTACATTACAAGGCAGTTCAAGAAGTTCATGAAGAATGCCAATGGAAGGAGCTTCGACAAGGACCGCAGGCAGTCCAGGTCTTCTCAGTTTAAAAGCCAAGACAAAGGGAAGAAGGATGCTAAGGAGGGCGGTCAGTACACTGTTCCCGCAGGACCGAAGTGCTTTGGGTGTCATGGGTTCGGACACATGAAACATGAGTGTCCTACATATCTCAAGAGCATTGGGAAAAGCAAGGCACTTGCTGCAACCCTGAGTGACACTGAGTCTGAAGATGATTCCGACAATGAGGATGACAGAATCTTAAATGCCTTCACTACCACAGTCAATCCTACTGAAGGGATTGTTGAATAAGAAGAATTGGTGGACTTTAAGTGTGAGAAGATGGATGATCAAGATGATATCCATTCAGCCTATGAGAAACTATACAAGCTCTCTGAGAAGCATGAGAAACTGTATAGGCTGGCCACCAAGAAGCTCAGTGATGTGGAACTTGATCGTGAAGAGTTGTCCACAAAGTTTGATGAGGCGAATCAAACTATTGGTGCACTGAGGTTTGAGAACAATTTCTTGGCTAAGAAGACCAAGAAGCTTGAAGCGGAGTTGTTTCAAGTTAGAGCTCAACTGGAGAGGACTTCAAGTGCAAAGCTTGATGAGATGCTCAACAATCAGAAATCTGCTTCGGATCGAACAGGTTTAGGGTATGGTCTTTCTTCCTCTAGTATTGCTTCTACTAGTACTGCTGTTTTTGTTTCTCCTACTAATAACACTGAAATTGAGAACACTGAGGTTAAAACTGAATTAGCTAGTGAGAATCTAGACAAGAGTAAATCTATCTTAGGAACAACCCCTAAGCAAGATAAGAAAGATGCTAAAAACTCTAGGGCTAAGAAGGCTAACTCTCAAAAGCCTAAACAAAAGAAGTAGCATCTCTGTCATCATTGTGGAGCTGCCGGTCATACTCGACCAAATTGCTACAAGTGGCTAGCCACTCAACAGAGCAATGGCATGATAGCATCTAGAAGCCAAAATCAGCTTCAATTCTCTCTTGCTCCTCTTGGAGATCTTCTAAAAGCCCTTATGTTCCTTTTGAACTTGAATGGTCTCAATTCTTCCCCCTCACCGCCGGTTCAAGGGTTCAATCAAAGGAAAGGTTCTTCCAAAGTGTGGAAGAAAAAGGACTCTAAGTGATTTTATTACTTTCTTCTATCTTATGGTTTTTGTGTGTTGCATTACTTATGTGTTTTGCATTTTTTTTGAGTTAGTCTAGTTTTATGCTTTGCTTTGATAACATGTTTTTGTTTGTTTATTTTCAGTTTGGTTTATTTTGTTTTTATATAAAAATAAAAAAAATTTTGAAAAATTGAAAAATACAAAAACAGTGTGTGTTTTGTGTACTTTGGTACTTGTATACCTTGGATGGCCATTGAAACAAAGTTTTCTAAACTTTGTATCTTTTGTAGCTTAGATGAGCATCTCTATGCATAACTAAGCAAGTGAGCTTTATGGCTTTTGTTTGTGATGAGTAAGATTAAGTCATCTCTTGAACTTAACACCCATATCACTCTTTTTGACAGGTAGGACTAGAAAATCCTAAGAGAAAGGCATAAATAATCATCTCACCACTGTTACCCGCCAATCATAATATAACACCTGTATGCTTCGGCATAGCAAAAGTGCAGTGTCATAGACACTTGAATGCTTCGGCATAGCAAAAGTGCAGTGTCAAAGACATTCGTGTGCTTCGGCATTGCAAAAGTGCAATGTCTATGCTTAACATGTTGGGTATTTCTTTTCTCTCTTATATATGCCCATGCATGATATGCTAAATAAAAAGAAAATATGCAAAGAAAATAAAAAGCAAAAAGATTAAATGCTTTAAATATGATTGCAAGCGTGTTTTTTAGGGGATGTGGGAGTTATAGGATGTACCTCAAAGGTGATAGTCCTCATCAAACAATTATGATTGTGTGTGAGTTAAAGTTATTTTCTCATATCTCAGATCATCATAACATGTATACACATATGCAATCTTGCGATGTTTTTCACACACAACACGCGATATTCTTTTCTACTCTTAATACATGTGTAGGTACAATGTGATTTGGCCATCACAAGTGTTTACATGTGCTAATGTATGCTCACTAAACTGTCTTGACTCGTTTTTGAAATATAAAATTGGTTAGACTTGTTTAGTGTGTGTGTGTGTTTCTGGGGATCCATGTGCTTGAAAATATTTGTTGAGAGATGTTTTTGAGAGCTTAATATGTTGAGTGGATCATTGGTTGAGGTGTGTGTTGGATTGCATTCATGTCTGTTTTTTCTCTTCTCGAAAAACTGCTTTTAACTGCTGGCCCGACACCTTCTCGACACCTCCTCGATACCTTGCTATCTGTCGAGCTTCTCAAACCTTTTTCTTATCGCAATCTCGACACCTGATGGATCGATCAAGAAATCTCCTGTCTCCTCGATACCTTCTCGATACCTTGTCTATCGATCGAGCTTCTGTTCTTGGTTCTGGTGTTCATTCCTCGATACCTTCTCGACACCTTGAGTTGTCGAAGTTCATTTTCTCGACACCTACCTCGACAGTTGTCTCGACACCTCTCGACACCTCAGCTGTCGAGATTTACTGAAGCTCCTACATAAGCTTCTGTCGCAATTTGAACTTCATTTTCTCGATCTCTCTCGATCTGTCCGCGGCTGTTCATCTCCCAAACTCCTTTTTCTCACTCCAAATCCTCAATCCACATGATTTTCGACACTTCCTTGCTTCAAATCACTTGGTATGATCTCTCTTTCCCTTATAATTCATGCATTTCATGTTTTGAATCTTAGGTTTTGGGGTTTTTGAAAATTTTTGGGGTTTTTCAAAATTAATGAGTTTTTCTTGAAATTTTGGGTTGGGTTTTCACTTAAATGTGTTCAAAATGTCATACATTGCATTTCATGTGCATTAGAATGGTATTTACATGCATTTAGATGTGTGTTCTATGTTTGTGTGCTGATAGGATTGGATTGGGCTGAGCCCATGATGTTTTTCCTTTGCATGTCACATGTTCATGCATTCCCCATGCATACGTACTCATTGTTCAATATATTTGATATATGTGAACTGTTTTGGGACTTTTCTGATTGTCTCCTTCTCTCCCTCTTTCTCATTCTGTTTACGTTAGTAGTGTCTATGGCACCTAAGCGTAAATCCACTCCGGCTCAGAACCCTCTGTGTTCTGGAGCTTCTTCATCTTCTGATTTTGCTCCTCTTAATCTTCGGTTCCGTGATGGTGATGCCCACAAGGCATTTTCGGAGAACTTTTCTAGACGAGGTGTTCATTCGGAATGCCAAGTCATTTTGGCGGACTTCGCCGACACTGACCTTCCCTCTGTCATTCACAGTAGGGGATGGGAGTCACTGTGTGACGTCCCGGTCACATGTCCTCTCGTGCTTATTCAGGAGTTTTACTCCAACATGCACGAGATTGATCGTTCAGTACCTCTCTTTTTCACTCGCGTTCGAGGTACGCGCATCCCTGTCACACCGCAGCTAGTTGCGGATGTGCTTAGGGTTCCTAGGATAGAGTTTCCTGACTATCCTTCTTGTGAGCGTCTGAGGACTGTGTCCAAAGATGAGCTCATCTCTACTTTTTGTGAGTGCCCCGTTGATTAGGGTGAACATCAGTATACATCATGTAGACCTTTTGCTAAAGGTCCTAGATTCTTAAACATGGTGATGACTTTTGTACTCCATCCACTCTCTCACTACAACTCCATCACAGAGCCTCATGCTCGATTTTTGTTATCTCTTCTTGAGCATTTGACTATAGATTTTCCTTCTCATTTCATTCTTTCTATCATAGATGTTCATTTAGATTCGGCGTCCCGTGATAAGCTCATCTTTCCTTCCGCTATCACGAGGATCTTACGCCATTTTTCTATCCCTTTTCCTGTGTCCGACCACTTCACACACATTTGTGCCATAGATGCCGCTATCGTAAAATGTAGTGAGGCTCAGTTTAGGTCAAGACAAATGGATTCCACTCCTCCCTCCCGTTCAGCTCCATCCAGATCTGCTCCATCTACATCGGCTCCTTCTTCCTCTATGGGCGATGTATCTCTTGGAGACATCATGGCACAGCTACAGCTCATGGATGCTCGCCTCGATACACTCTCCACTGAGTTGTATCAGGTGAATGTTCGTGTTGGTCGTATTGCACGACGGCAGGCGACCATGGGTGGTTTTGCTTCTGAGGCTACTCCTTCACCACCTCCTCCAGCAGCTTCTGACTCTGAGGATGATGATGATGATGGTGATGACGATGATGCTTCGGATGATGATGGAGATGCTAGCTCTACTGATGAGATGTCTACATGACACTCTACCCTTTGTCACTCGTGACAAAAAGGGGGAGTAGTTTTGGGTTATGAGAGTAGTCATCTTAGGGGGAGAGTTAGTATAGGACATTTTTGTTAGGGGGAGTGTTGATTCTTGAGGGATGTAGTGAGGTTATGATGTATCTTTTCTTTTCTTACCTTTTAGATACATTGTTCTTGTATATGGGGTCTTGTGACCAGTTTTACATACATTGTACTTATATTTATTATATGTGGATGTATGTTTCTTTCATCTTTCTCTACATGTGTTGTTTCTTTTCTATCTTTATACACATGATTCTTATACTTGTATGCAATCTATTCTTTCTGTTTCACACAAGATGCCTTGATGAGTTTTGTTTAAAGTGTTTCAGAAATACAGGTTGTCAAAGTCTACTTGCCATAAACTCTTTTCTTGCAAAGTTTTTCAAGGGTTTGTGATAGGATAGATTTTATTGTATTCAACAAGTGCGTATGAGTTGAGTGATTTATGACTTCTCTCATATGTTCATTTGTTTGTTGTGGTTTTGTCACGGATTGCCAAAGGGGGAGATTGTTAGGACATATGTGTTTTCACTTGTTAAGAACATATGTCACTTATTTATGTAAATTGGCTAATCCTTTGACAAAACGCACTCTACTTGTAATTGGGTAGTTCTAGGTGTTTTTAGTACTTCAAGAAACAAGGTTTCAAGATCAAGTGTTGAAGTCATCAAGTCTGTCCAAGAAAAACAAGCTGAAGTGCAAAATCATTAAAGCTCGACACCTGCTCGATAGCTCCTCCACACCTGCTATCTGTCAAAATTTATAAAATCAGATTTTCTGATCTGATTTCTTGGGATTCGTGAATGTGTCTTTGGGCCTTCTTTTCTCCTAACCCTAGACATATAAAAGGATTATTTTAAGAGTCGTCAAAGTGGACACAAGTTGCACAAGCATTGAGCAAACTCTGTTCAAGCAATTTGTGATCAAAAAGACGAAGTTCTTGACCTAGTTCATCTTCTCTGAGGAAGTTGCTGTGTATTTGCACCAAAGGGTTTTGTGACCAAGCATCTTCCTGATCTTCATCGTGTAGGATGAACTGAAGAACTTTGCAGCCAACCTCTCCTTCTAAGTTGGTGTTTGAAGTCGCATACTGGGATCCGCGCATTGGTTAGTCACGTACTTGGGAGCCGTGCATCAAAAGGGGGAACTGTCACTACAGATCAAGTCCAATTGGGTATTGGGTAAGGGTTCAACTGTAGGTTGGTAAGGTACTTAGGATTCCTTTACTTGTAACCGCTTGATTTGATAATAGTGGAGTTTCGGGAGTGGTGACCTGAAAATCACCCGGTGGGGTTTTTGCCGCAAGGGTTTTCCCCATTCATAAACAAATCACCGTGTCATTTAATTTCCGCTGCATATTTAGTTATTTGGTGATTTGTTTGTGCTTCCACGTATTTGCATGTTAAATTGATTAATTAATAACTTGGCTAATCACAAGGGGGTCATTCAGTTTGGTGGCCTATCAAGAGTGCTATGTTATAATTTGGAGACTTGTATTGGAAATGGTTGGTGACTCGATCTTTGCTATGTTCAACGAGGCCATGATTAATTCTATCGGAAGTTGGGCTCTTGAGATTTGTTAGCCTTGGGCATATTAGGCCTAGATTCTGTCGTTGAGGTTGCCTATACTAGAAGAATTGTGATTATATGTTGATCCATTTGGAGTTTTGGAATTTCATGTACATTTGGAGGCATCATTTGTTATTTGTGTTGTTTGTAAATGTCTTTTAGAACTCTGACTTATATTGTAGAGAGTTCACAATGTTTATTTATCTTTGTCCAAAAAAAAAAAAAAATCCCCTACAATATCTCTTTAAGGCTCGGTTTTTAATACTTTGGACCCTTTTGGGTTTGGGGCGTGACAGTTATGGTATTAGAGCTTAAGTATGATTCTGTAGACTTTTGAATTAGGAGATGATAATGATCTAAGTCAGAGCATTAGGTTTTGTGGTAGTAATCCATTCAAGGTGGTTACCTTGGGGGAGTTTGGGTGAGAAAGTATCTTGTGTGTTATTTTGGTTGATTGTAATGGCTTGGAGTTTGTTTAGTCCTTGTTAGTTCATGATGCTATTGGTAAGTTCTTAAATCTTCATGTGTGAGGTAAACTATTGTGCTTCATATGCATTGTTCGTGTAAAATGTCGTGCTTGTTATGCATTGTTCTCAAAATTCTTGAAAGTTTTGAGTTAAATTCCAAACATTGTTTTAAGCAAACAAAAATAAATCAAGTTTTCAAATTTCATGTTTATAAATTTTGAGAATTTGTTTAAATACAATTTGTCGTTAGCAAATATTGTTGGTTATGCTGACTTTAGGTGGTGCAAACTGGTCGAACCTTGCTGACCATGAGTGGCACGACAAGTTGTTGACCAACTATCGTTAGCATAATTCGACAAGTTTTATTTATGATAGATGGTTAGAGGATTTTTTTGATCCTGTTGAGCTCATGTGGTGTCTAACAAACCACTAACCATCAAGTATGGTGCTATCATGTTAATTATTTTGCTCTAAAAGTAGTTTTAAAGAAAATGCATTTTAAACAGCCTCTTTGAAATTCCTATTTATTGAGTTTCCTCTTGGAATTTTTTTTGCTCTTATATGATAAAAGTACATGGATTGATCTTCCTATGATATTACTATGATTTTTGTCACCTCAAAGAATGTTTTTTTTAATGCTAGTCGGGGTATTTTCCCAAACCTATTTCAAATGCATGTTCTCTCTAATATGTTAAACCTCACATTAACAGTTTTTATGGATTCTTTTTTTGGAGCTTTTTATAATAATAGAAAAAAAGGGTTCTTAGAACTTTTGTCCTTATTTATTAAACAAACATATCATTGTTTAGTTGGTCTTAAGGTTCCATGCTCATTCTGATTGTTGGTTAGTTTGAACATATATTCATAGTCTTTGTGTGTGATTACCTTATAATATTATAAGGTGAATTTTCCAACTTAGATTCAAAAACCTGTCTACACATGACTTGTGTATAAGATATTTCCTTACAAAATTTTGTTATTGTTGTAAGATAGAAAAACTTTATTAGATGTTTTGCAAACCTCGAGTAAAGGGAAGACTTTTGAATGTGAAATTGTATAATTTTATGGATTCTGAAAGTCATTATAAAGTCTTCCTAGCAAACAGTTTGTTCAAAATGTACATAATTTTGTCTCCTTGACAAATGTTAAATTTACAAATCCAAGACTTCTTCTATTTTAACTAATAGTATTTTCTTACCACTTTGAAAAGCCTATAAGTTTAGTGGAGCGTATGTGACTTATATTTATAAAAAACAATTTTAATCCTAGTTTCAAATTTTGGACCTTGTGAAATGGAAGATTTCATGTAACTATTTTGGTTTCAAAATCATTAGCTAGCTTTTTGGCCTAATGGCAATTATTCAACACTTGTGTTTGAAACTAGTCGAAGAAAAAATTATATTTTCAAAGATTAAGTGGAATACTCCTATACTCTTGGTATCAAGAATGGTTACCCTTAAACCCCTTTATGAATTTGATATTTACGATTTGAACTACATATTTTGGTTTGAAACTTAAGCCATTGGTTGAAGTAATCCTTGACCCTTTTAGTTGAAAGGTTTATGTCGAAAATGTTAATGCCAATGATTGCTTGGTTTTATTTTGAGACACATAATTATGGGTTTCATTTAAGGGACGAAATTCTTTTAAGAGGGGAAGAATGTAACACCCCAACCTTTACCACACACACACACACACACAAAAGAAGGGTTAGATTTTTAGACCCACACGTGACACCCCCACCTACCCACTTAGTCTCAACCACACATCCTCACAAATATCTCTCTCCCTCTTGATCGGCTGCCCCTCTTCTTTCACACTCAAAACATAAACACAAACACACAAATCCCTCCACCTCTCTCTCTCCCGAATCTCTCCTCCCTCTTGGTCTCTTGGTTATCTTCTAAAATTTTGGTCATCAAACTCTTCTCCATGGTTTGTCTTCTCCCAACATGAATGTAAGGTAAAATCTCCATGACCCACCTTCTAATATCTTTGGGTTTTTATCCTATGTTGTTAAGATTTCTCTTTGTTATGGTTTTGTTTTAAGGGTTGTTTTGCCGCGTTTGTGGGACATTTAAGACCTGATTGGAAGTTTTTAATTTAATGGGTGATATGGATTTATTGTTTGGCAACCATGTGAATTGGGTTTCTTGAGAAATCATTTGGGTTTTTGATTTATATGGGAGATTTGGGTTAATTTTTGAAAGAGGGTTTCCTTGCATTTTGGAATGTCTTTGGCATATGTAGTTGATTGTGGTGTTAAAAAATGTGAGCATGTGTCTTTGCTTATCAAGTGTTGATGAATTGCCTGTATGAGTTATAGGATTGAATTTCTTGACTTGTATGTGATAATTGTTATATAATTTTTATGGGTTGTAATCCTAGTTGTTTATGTGTGTTAACACAAGTAGCTTTAAG
>JAFHAW010000075.1:0-157463 GCA_019022515.1 Quercus aquifolioides
TCTCTCTCTGTTTGTGTGTCTGTGTTTGTCACGTTCCGTCGTGGTTGGGTGGCTCTGTTTTGTATCTGCTTAAAAGTGTGACTGTGTTTTACAAAAACATTTTGCTTTGCCCTTTTTACTAACTCAGTCCTACCCCTCACTTTCACATGTTCAAATAAACAATTGTTCATTTCATTTCGTTTCTACTCTCTCTCTCTCTCTCTCAAAGTTTCAGAAAGGACACAAAAAAGTATTACATTTTTTTGTGTCATATAAAACTCTCTCTCTCTCTCTCTCTCCTGTCTGGCAGAATTCAGAACAGTAAAAAGAAGAAGAGCCATTAGAGGATATCTAATCATAGGAAAGAAAAAAGGAGAGTAACAAAAGAGAAGAAAAAAAAAAAAAATGGAGAATGAATGTTCTTACACAGCTTGAACAAGATTACTCTGAGTTTGTTGAAGTTGATCCGACTGGCAGATATGGCAGAGTAAAATCTCTCTCTCTCTCTCTCTCTCTCTTTCTATCTCTCTCTACTGCTATCCACTTTTGAGTCTGAATTTTAGATTCCTTTGTTTGTTGCAGTACAATGAAATCCTTGGCAAAGGAGCTTCAAAGACAGTGTAAGAATTCTTATTCTTAAACAACCCGAACAACCCATTTCAGTTTTTTTTTTTTTTTTATATATTTTGTTGTCAAAGTTTGAAGCTTTTGCGGTATTTCATTCAATTTGGTGCATACCCATCTCAGATTTCTTCAAAATGTGAGCTTTAATGGGTGTTTCTGTAAGTTTCTGCAAATGGGCATTTGATAGATTTGTCAGTTATTGGGTGTTTTTTTTTTTTTTTTTTTTTTGTTGCAGTTACAAGGCATTTGATGAGTATGAAGGGATTGAAGTTGCTTGGAACCAGGTAAAGCTTTATGATTTCCTGCAAAGTCCTGAAGACCTTGAGAGACTCTACTGTGAGATTCATCTCCTTAAAACATTGAAGCACAAGAACATTATGAAATTCTACACTTCTTGGGTTGATACTGCAAATAGGAACATCAATTTTGTGACTGAAATGTTCACTTCTGGGACTCTGAGGCAGTAAGCATTTTTTTTGAAATTTTTAATGATTGTTTTGGTCTATTCCTTGTTTTCTGTCAACTTTGCTATGTGGGTCTGTGAGATTTCTGATTACTTTTTGTGGATTCTTTTGCTTTTTTATTATTGATAGGTATAGACTAAAGCACAAGAGAGTTAACATTAGAGCAGTAAAGCACTGGTGTAGGCAGATCTTAAGAGGGCTTCTGTATCTTCATAGCCATGAACCTCTTGTGATCCATAGAGATCTCAAGTGTGATAATATCTTTGTTAATGGGAACCAGGGGAAGTGAAGATTGGTGATCTTGGCCTCGCTGCAATTCTAAAGAAATCGCATGCAGCTCACTGTGTTGGTATGCTTAATGATTATTGGTGATTTTGCTATGTGGATCTCAAGTGTATGCTTTAATCATTATAACTAGATTGAAATCAATGAAAAACTACAGGTAGAGTGGAAGATAGTATATCAATGTATTTCCAATGAAACAAAAAACTGTATCTGTTTTTATGTGCTTTTTTCTAATTTTATCTCCTGGGTATAGGTGTGGAATTATTAATGGAAAGACATTTAGTTTGGAGTTGATGTGTTTTTGGGTTTCCTTTTTGACAGGGACTCCTGAGTTCATGGCTCCAGAAGTGTATGAGGAGGCTTATAATGAGTTAGTTGACATTTACTCATTTGGGATGTGTATATTGGAAATGGTCACTTTTGAATATCCTTATAGTGAGTGCACTCATTCTGCTCAAATTTACAAGAAAGTTACTTCTGTAAGTGGATACTCTGGATTCCTCTCCATTGGCCTGCTTTTGTTTGTTTAGCCAAATGATTAAGCCTAGATGTCACTTACATACTTTAGTTCTACAGGGAAGAAAACCAGATGCTTTATACAAAGTAAAGGATCCGAAGTGCGAAAATTTGTGGAGAAATGCTTGGCAACCGTGTCTCTAAGGCTGTCTGCTTGGGAGCTTCTGAATGACCCTTTTCTACAATTAGATAACTGTGAATATGATTTGAGACCAGTAGATTATGGTAGAGAACTAGATAACACAGGACCCCTGATAAGGCAGCCTTTCCTTGAATTTCATCACAGCAATAGCGCCTTTAGTAACGGATACTCAAATGGTTCTGGTTTTGAAGCCCAAAATGAATGGAGCTATCACTCAGTTGAGATCGAATCAAATGGAATCGAACTTTTTGAGCACCACGATGATGACCATACCGAAGATGTTGACATAAGTATCAAAGGGAAGAAGAGTGAAGATGGTGGCATCTTTTTAAGACTTAGAATTTCAGATAAAGAAGGTTGGAATCTCTTTTATCTTCTCTCTGTTGGCATTCTTTTAGTGGGTTGTTTACTTTTCCTTTTTAGTGGAAATCAAATGTGGCACTGTGATTGTATCTTTTTGCAGGCCGTATCCGGAACATTTATTTCCCATTCGATGTTGAGACAGATACTGCATTGAGTGTGGCAACCGAAATGGTTGCAGAACTTGATATTACTGATCAGGACGTGACCAGAATAGCAGATATGATTGATGGAGAAATTGCTTCCTTGGTGCCTGAATGGAGACCAGGGCCAGGGTTAGAGGAAACACCCCGGTTTGCTAATCAAGGCCTCTGTCATAATTGTGCTTCCAACCATACCTCAAGTGGTTCCATCATGGATTTTCTGTCAAATAATCAAGGCATCAAGAATATGCAAGTTCTGCAATGCTGTAGACATGGATGTGCTGCTTCAATGCATGGCCGGTTCGAGGAGATTACATTCCAAGCAGAGGATTCTGAGAATCACATGACATACGGTACACCAAACATGTCAAGCGAAACTGATTATCAGGAAATATGGAGTCAGCATGAGAGCCGCGAGCTTAGTTCAGTTGGCTCTGGCCAGAGCAATTCTTACGAGGAATATGAGAAATTGGAGCAATCAATAGTAACTGAGGAAGAGAATGACGTTAGTATGAACAATGATAATACCTCCAAAGAAGGAAACTTAGTTGGAAATTTATCAGGTTCACATTCTTTCTCTTTGAAACCATCCTTGTATCGTGACCTGTCTGGACACTATGAGAAAGAAATCCAGCAGGATTTGAGATGGCTTAAAGCAAAGTACCAAATGGAAATAAGGGAACTTAAGGATCAACAGTTAGGAATGTCAAGTCTTCAAATTATGGAAATAGAGAACACAAAGAAGATGATTTAACACTACAAGATGACACCAATGGAGCCCCCTTGAAATCTTGTTCTTATGATGGGGAGTTTGGTTCCAATTTCCCTGCTCATGTCAATAAGAGCTGCCCCAATTCGGAAACCCAAAGGGCCAAAAATTGCAAGGCGATGAAGGATCCCTCAAATGCTGAGGATATGTTCACTGCCAAGAGTTTCTACACAAGCTCATTGCTTCCAAATTCTCTTCACAGGACAGTTTCTCTCCCAGTTGATGCTGTTGATATATAAAACCTGTAAGGCACTGTGAATTTTTTATATATGTCATACGCTCGTAGAGGCTGTAACATTATCAAAATCCACCCATTTTGGCCAGGCAATATCAAATTTCATCATATGTAGCATGACTTATATTGTAAGAGGAATAGGAAAGCAATGTTGCTGTCTCCAAACACACACACAAACTAAATTTATAATTTCAAAATACATTGTGATGGATATGAGTAGTAGTAATAATTAGTGGGGAGAGATTCAAGATTATAGGCTTGAAATTGACAAATTGCAATGCGTTTTATGTTGAAATTATCTCGGTATATTCTGTTCCAAAAGAGAGATATAATCATTGACACGGCTAGGATGGTGCGGTGACTTGGACGAGTGTACCATTTAACTACCATAATGATAGATAGAAAGATAGATAGATATTGATGAGAGTATAGATGTGTGAACACTGAGGTTTGTAGGGTCCTCCATGTGTAATGACTTGGTTGAACTTGACTCCCTGCGGACGTCCAACACGTTCCAAGACACAGCGTGCAAAAGCCTGTACCCGTGTAGTCCATTTGGCCCCTATTGATTGCGATGTCAGTGTGGCACGCTCTCGCGGAATAGGTGTGTCGAGTAAGGTTAGGGATACAATATTTTTTGTACATTTATTTTTAAATTGTTGATGCGGTTTGTCCTGATTAAAGTAACATAGATCCATTTTGACACAACTTTTGTTATTTACCTTTTGTTTTTAGTCATGATTTGTGTCACCTAAAAACATAATAAACTTGACATAAACATAATAAATTGCAAAATTGCAAAGAGTCTTGTAATTCAATTTTCATTCTCCATCTCCAACTATAAATAATTGAAAAAAGATAACAAATTGCAGTTTGTATTTTTTATCTTTTTTAAATTCATATGTCAGTTTGTAGGGTTACTTGATCAAATTTATAATATGTAATTATTTGTCACTCTTGAATTATTTGGTAGTGTCAGTTGTAGGTGGCCAAGGAAAAATTAGCTTTTGCCAATTGGGATTTTTTTTTGGCATGTACCGTAGGGCCCCAACTTTTTATAGTCAATTATAGAGGGGAGTTCAAAGAGAAAGAAAATGTATGGCCCACAAAAGAATCAAGTCCCATGCATGCTGATCTACTTGTAATCTGGATTTACCCACACACCTTCATGAACAAGATGGTTCTATTACTATCTGATGGTCCACTCAAGAAGCTCTTTTTATTTTAGCAAAGTCCTAGTGATCTCACATAGGCTGACTTTGAGAGACACATCTAAGATTATTCAAATCACACACAAACAAATCCACTTCATGATTATGCCATGCCATTAGAGTTTGTACAAAAAATTGTACCTTTCGAGTGAAGCACTTAATTTCTCAGATCGTACCTAATAAATTGGATAAAAGTCATTGGTCCAACCTAAATGGATCACTATTGAAAGACATTGTATACTCAGTGTTAATATAAGGCGCAAAATGGAGGCAAGCTACTTTTTTCTTAGTGCATTTTTTCGGTGCCTGTAATGGAAGCACTTTAGATGATTTAAGAATTTGCCGAACTCTTTGGAAGATCCAAACTTGTATGGAAGCATTACGTGTGCCAACAATTCTCGAGAAATTATTCAATACAATAGGATGAAATTATTTATTACAATAAAATGGCCGTGCAAACTTCCTAAGTCCTATCTAATAAAAAGAAGTTATTTCTTATCAATTGCTTAAGAATTTCATATCATTAAAATTGATAATAGTTTATTTGTATTGGTGGGAAGACCACGAGTATGGTATAACAAGAGGATTAAATAAATTAAACCCAATTCCATATGGAAATAATTTGGTTGCTTTTATTTGACTTTGACTTGATTTGCTCTCCATGAAACATTTGGGTTGGTTTTATGTTAAATCATTTGAAAAACCATACTATTTTTAAGCAAATATTGTAAAAGATAATGTAATTAGGTTTGATATGGACAAAACTGGTGGGTGGATGTCCAATGCAACTATTGGGGCCAAGTTGGGTTAAACTTTTGCAATTTGGGGCTAACGCACAATCCATGCAAAACATTTTTTTTTAAAATAAAAATAAAAAATCATTCACACGACTGAAAGTGAATAATGTAGGCCTAATTTGTCAATTAATGTAGTTGGTAATTTTATAATATCCAACCAATTTGTTCCTTTTTTTTTTTCTTTCTTTTTTGGATGAATTTTGTTCTTATCAAAGATATGATTGTTTAAGAAACTGTAAAAAGGTAATATTTTGTTTCATAAATATTTTAGGAGTGGATTTAGAGTCTACTCTTTCATCTTTGCAAAAGTATTTGTAATTGTAAATATCTTGTTCTCGAATTTTGTGGGCTCAACTCAATAAACAAATTGATCATCTAAATCACTTTAGAAAGAGACATAACGATAAGCATTATCACTAATGAAATGGAATGGTGAATTGGACTATGGTGGTAGGTGAGAGAGAGAGAGGGGTCACTTGAATAATTGAAAATCATTGTACGGTTTACCTCTCTCTTATATGTTAATGGACAAAACTTAAATACAATAGTTTAAGTACTATTCCTTAGGTTCTTATCTTAAGATTCAGTCATATGGCTACTTAACTAAAATATACATTCCCATCTCATGAGAAAAAATCCACATGACAAAATTTTAAGAGGAGAACCTAAGGAACAACACCTAAATAATGTACCTAAGTTTTGCCCTATATCAATAATGTGATAATGAATTCATGATAATGATGTGAAGTTCTATTCCTTATAACTTTTGTGATTATGTCCTTGGAAATATATGATAAGTGGACACTTTTGGATCATAATAAAGCTACATTTCTCATCTTAAAGGAAAAATAATAGTGTTTTTTTTACACCTACGTAGACAAATTCCAATGGTACAACTTTTTATAAAGAGTTCTTCTACATCACTTTCATAATTCATTCAAAGCAAAATCCACTATTGTTTACTCCTTTTACCGGGTGCTCTACAAGAAGGAAAACAATGCAATGCCCACTTTTATTTCTTTTTCCTTGAAATGTTTGTTTTGAGCTTTATAGTCTATTCACAAAGCAGACCCACACCAGCAGTCAAATGTTCTTTATAGTTGGATACTGAGAATTAAGGCATAAAGTTTGCATTGGAAAATATATTACAAAATATTCCATTGTTCTTGCTTTACTTTTTGAATATATAATATGAAACCCATGGCAAATTACACGAGGGCAACTCGGCAAAGTATTTATTTTATGTTCCATCACATAGGAGTTCTTTTCTTTTCTCTCTCTTTCTCTTTCTTTTTTCCTTTGTTTTTTAGAAGCCATCGTATAGGATTTTATTTCATAATTCAATAGTCAACACTAATGACAGCACCCCAAAATGAAAATATGCCCGTGTGACAAGTCAATTCTGTCTCTCTTCCTCTCTCCAAATTACGTAAAAAGCATTAAAATCATTTCTTTTTTAAATATCATTTAACTAAAAGATTCTTAATATGACATCGATTTTTGATAATACATAAGAAAATGCTAAGGTCTTAGAAAGTGGAAGCAAATATTACTACTTTATTCATATTTTTGCATTTGAAGCCTATAATCGAAGCACCATTATAGATAGATGAGTGCTAAATATACTTGAACTTACTACTTATTTTTTAGGTTTTAATCTCATTGATTCTCAAAAGAAAAGATTAAAAGAAAAAAAAAAGTTTAAATCTCATTAATTTTAAAGAGTTGGTTTAGTAATTTTCAAGTCTCATGTTATTCATGGGATCTTAGGTTTAAATCTCCTAACCAACATTTTGGTCCCATCTTAAGAGATTCTTCTTTATAATTACTTAGAATGTGTTTGGGAACTGATTTAAGCCTTAGCTTAAATAAGTTTTTAGTTATTTTTTTAATACTATTTGATGGTCCAATTGCACTCTTTGTGGGCTCGTATTGTTAGAAAAATCAGCTTTTTTTTTACATGTATAAGGCTGTTGTGCTCATGGGCCCACATTTTATTATTTAAAAAAAAAAAAAAAGGTGAAAGTTTGCCCACTATTCACTCATATTATGTTTTTTTTTTTTTTTTTTTTTGTCTAACTCTAGTTCACTCTTGTTATAGTTATCATTAACATTATGGTATTTTTTTGGCGACTCTAATTGATAGCTTTGATGAAATATATATCTTCAATATGATATAACAAGCATGATAGTAAATTATAGTAAAGCCAAAAAAATTAGTTATTATTATTGTTGTAGTAATATTTGTTTTTAACGTTTGGAAGTCATTTTGCATATTCAAACATTAAAATAGGGTTAAAATTACACATAAATTTTTTTCTATAGCACCTTCAACACTTTTCACTTTTTTCTACATTACTTTCAGGAAAAAAAAAATACCAACTATTTTTTTTTTCTACAATTGTTTCACAATAAGCTTTCAACTAAAAGCTAAAAAAGTTATTTCCAAATGAACCTATAGTAAGTCTGAGACGAGGGAATTAATTAGGTCCTCAAAGTGCCCTTTACATTTACAAATTTTAAATAAATTAAAAGAGGGGGGGGGGTTAATCTTGTTATTGTCTTTGAGGACATAGTCAGAGGGTGCCAAGGGGGAAAAAGGATTATGATAGATATAATTTTTAAGGAAAATAGGGTGAGGGAAAAGCTCATCATTTGTGATTGGAACTTAGAAGAACCCAAAAATGTTATCTTTTGTGTAAAAATAAGAAAAATTTAAAAGAAGATAGAAGGAAGTAATAAATAATCTCTAACCAAATGATCTCTTTCAGACCTTCACTAGTGCAATTCAATAAACTTGGCAAAGGGTCTCTTTCACTTTAAACTCAAAAAATCAAGTGCGACTGTCTTCATTCTAAAATACAATGCTCATAAGTAGGACTTGAGATGAGCCCTACTGCCCTAGGCTTCAATTTGAGACACCATGAAGGAGGGGAAAACTCGGTTGGCAAAGGTGATTGCAAATGTGAATTTTAATATGCTCTACCACTTTTGCACGACTTGGTCAAGGGTCTATGTTTTTTTCACTCAATATGCAAGAATATCATTACTCTCCAACCCGTTCTATAAGGAAGAAAATCCACTTGCACTACAATTCATTGGCACAAATTTGTCAAAATATGTCGGGGCCAATTCAATCTTTAAAGGGTTAACCAAGATTAGAATAATTGATTCAAGTCTATGGAAAAGCCTAATAGAGTTCATTTACACATCTTTTGTGTCCATAGACTTTTTTGCAAACCTTTACTTACAAGCAAATAAGCATAGAATACCATAATACTATATAAGAAAGAAATATTTGAAGAACTAGAAAACTCCCAACCAATACAAGACTTGCCCATATCATCCCACCCCCCAAAAAAGATGAAGATGATAAAATTTATGTTGACCCTCAATGTGTTGCAGCTCCCACTTATGAAAAAGAGAAGTGAATGTTAGGCATAAGTCCACAGCAGTGAAAACAACAATACTTTCAAAGCTTAATAAACCCCATGCCATGTCCTTTTCATCTCCTAATCAGATGTAACCCTTAACCACTACGGCACCTTCATTTGCAAGTAGGCAGAAGAATCCTTCTGCGGGAAAAATACAAAAAATTCAAGAACCTCTTTTTCGAAAATGGTAAAGGCAATTAGAATTGTTTACCAAAAATATAGGTATCCTCCGATCTTTATTTTATTTTATTTTTAAGTAATGATACATATACAAAATTTCACAATATTTTTTACAATAATTGAGTTGACAAGTTTTTACTAATTTTTATGTAAACGAACTATGGATATCAATATTTTACTTATCACTAACAATTTGCTACATCAACCGAGAGTGAAATTTTTATAGTATCTATAGACTTTTTATTTATTTATTTTTGTTAAATAAATGAGAATACAAAAGCCCGAAAGGGGCAAGCCCATCTCAGCTTTGACAAAAATACCAAGAAGGGAGAGCAGGGTTGGGGACTGGCCCCGGGAGGAACAAGAAGTAACCCAAGAAGCTATATTATGGGTTAGAAAATTTAGGTCTCTGTGAACAAATTTAGCTAACTAAATCGAGCAAAATGAATCCAAAAGTGATCTAAAACCTCTTAAACAATTTCTTCAACCTCCCAATAAGAGTGACCTGGGACCTCATGCATTGATGACATCCTCTAGTCAACTTTGCCTCTAGGAAAGGAACTCATTTAACAATTAATATATATCACCGCTTAAATAGAGGAATCCAATGTAAATAGCACTACCCAAAAAAACAATAGATTTTCCACATTAGAATTCTGGGAAGGTTGAGAAGCTTCAACGAGCTAAACTCAAATCAATAATCAAACAGTCTTATGATCCATCCACTCGCAGCATCTGTGAAACTTAGAGTTTAAGGAGAACAAATGTTGAACAATCTCCATATGTGACCATTATGCTGTTGGATCATCCCCATTCCCTCACCAACATAACTTCATCCCAGCACCAACAAAACTTTCAAACTCTATCTTGGTTGTTTTGATGAAAATTGTTAAAAGTGTTTTCTAGCATTTAGTGCAACTAAAAATATTAGTCAAAGGAAAGACGTTTTCCATAGTAAATGTAAAATTACAACAAAATGGCAGAAACCGGCTTATGTTTTTAAATGCATACACCATTTTCTAGAAAAAGCCTTCGCTTCATCCCCACCACTATTATCCGCTTCAACTCCTCTATGCCACCATTAACTTCTTTCCCCGGTCACTGACAATTGCTTCACCCGCCCACTCATCCATCACCAACCACTAATTACCAATCACCAACTATCACAGCCACCAATGGTCAACAACCAATACTACCACCATTGTTGTCACCGTTGACCACCCCACCACCACCATCATCATCGCTGGTCGACCGCCAATGCTGCCACCACCACCACTTTCCTTTCCCCAATCAACCAAAATAAATAAAGTACTGTATCTACTAGCAACTTTGGAGTCCTTTTGGGGACAAGCAGATAATGTGGACAAGCACTTTCACAGAATATGGATGCAACATGTCGGTGGCTGAATACAATTGTATTGCATCATAAATATATGCATGGCATACTGCCGACCAATGAGAGAGATGTGATGAAATAGAAGAAGGGGGGAAAGAAAAAATTGCACCGCATTTTATATATATATATATGCATAAATCCTGCTGACCAATGAGAGAGATGCAATGAATTTTTTTTTTTTGGGGGGGGGGGGGGGGGTAAGTGCTCAGTAGTAAGCATGCATCTCTGTCTATCAGTTTACAACCTCATTAGTCATTATTGATTGATTGTATAAGCTTTAATATGCAGCTGAGAACAGCTGCATACATCTAGTCAAATCTTAGACAATTACAATTTCTGTGAACTATAGACTAAGTTTCCTATACAAATGCCATCTTAGATCCAATAAGCAGTTGAGCTCATACCTCTTACTGCATGGTATAAGGTAGCCTATTACAATACTCTTACAAAGGCCTCAAAAGTGGATAATCTTCAAGAAGTTCCCGCTCTGACAGGGTGTCATTTTCATTCTGAGGGGTCCACAATACCTCAACTGCCTGCATGAAAACAAGAGATATCAGGCATAGATATTTTACACCTACAAGTTCTGATTTTGGAAAAATTTTCATACTTACTAGTATTTTACTTGAGGGAATGGATCCAAGCTTTTGCAATGCTTCTTTCAAGTCCTCACTGCCATTGATGGTGGGGAGCTTATGTACTCCTTCAGCAGCCACCAAGATTGTTATCTGTTTTAAAGAAATTTCATAAAAACCACAGAAAAGGAGGGGAAATTTTATGTTTCTATTTTTAATCAAATATTTATGTCCCATGACTATCCAGTCATAGATGCTGTGAGTTTATAATGTTATGTCTATAGAATAGAAAGATGAGATAAAATGCACATAATTAAATCACTTTATACAGGGAGCATTATAATGAGATAAAACTATTGCATTGAGCCACCCCAAGATGTGTACAGATAGAAAAAGGATGCAATCCAAAGATGAACAAAAGGCTAGAGTTCTTGCCATTAATGTTCTCCTTATTTTATATATATATATATATTCAGGGTAAGAAGAGAGTGAAAGTAAATAACACCTATGCAGATTTATTATGGATCCTATAAAATCCTGGGAGCACCTTCAATTGGGAAGCAGAGACAAACTGGTTGTGGTCCCAGATTTACAGGCTAAGTAAACTCAAAACATGTCAAGGTCCTTCTTATTACAAAGGTCTGACAGAATTTTAATAGTGGGAACATCTAAGAAAAAAATTGGGGGGGGGGGGGGGGGAACAGTGGAAACCTTTGTTCAAATTCATTGTAAATGTTGTCATTGCAGCCCTCATAATCCCATTGATTTCATGTGGGCCATAGATTAGTGAATAGTGATATTTGGAAAAACATTACAAATTAACAAACAGATCAACAGTGAAAGTTCATCTATAGTCTATTAGTCTTTCAACAGGAAATCCAAAATTGATTGTAATCAGCCAGAATTAAGTTAATGCTGACTTGGTTTTGTTTAGTGGGGCATTTGGTATGGTTGTAGTAGGCCTGTAAAATACCTGAATTGATTAACACTACAAATTTCCATTCAATGGCAAATTCTGAAATTTCTGCAATCAAACTACACAAAACCATGCCTACAACATCCTCCTCATCAAGTAGTTCATGTGGTTATACTTCTCCTTATTTAGAATGTAAGTTTGGAGAAATTATTCCAGATCAGTTATAACTAATAATGTTTCTGGATTTTAAATTACAACAGGAGTTTCTCTCAGATGTGGCTTTTTAATGGAAGGTTATTTGTTAGACCTAGGTTCTGTTTTCTAACACCACCCTCCCCTCCCACACCCACCCACACCCCCCCCCCCCCCCCCCTTCCCCCAAAAAAAAAACCCCGAAACAAAAAAATAAAGATAAAAGTATATAAATCAAATGAAATAAAATGTCAATCATGTTATCAGAAGATTAGAAAAACCAATCAAGATGGATTCAGTTCCATCTCATAGACAAACACTGCCACCTGAACTGGGTTATACCATATAACCCAACTAAGTTTACAACTCAGAGAGAACTTGTCACTTGACACACCATAGAAATGATAATGCTCTTGGTATGAAGATAGATAGAACAAAGCACCTTAGTTGTGATTGAAGGAATATCATATATTATAAATCATGCATTTAAATAAAGCAAACCCATAAATAAATAGAAAATTACAACACATTTATGAGTCTAGTCAGCAGCAGATCACCTAAAAACCCAAAGTCAAGCTAGAAATGGAGTATTTTGATATATTCATTTTTAACTATAGCCAATTTAGAGATGACCTTACCACTATGTACTCATTGCTGAATCCATTAGCTCTCTGGCTGGACGTACTTTGCTTTTTAATGTTGTTCACATTGACTAGTGTTTCTTCATCAAATTTCCCCCGTTCTTCAATAGAAAGTTGATTGAAGCGTTTCTCTCCGTCCTCCATGCTCCTCTTTATATCCACCTGCAAGAGTGGCACCAGTTAGGCATGCCGTCAACATTGCTGAAATCATGACAAACCAATTTCTTAATGGGGAGAGAGAGAGAGAGTATATAAAGAAGGTGCCACTATAAGAAAGTAATAGTTGCAGGGAATATTCTGAAGAGGACTACAGAGATTCTTCCTTAAAAGAAATGAAAACATGAACCACGTAAAATCCTATGTCCTGGATACACAACTCAGAAATTTAAGTTAATCCCTCAAGAGCTCTAAACAAAATAAACCTTTTCTCCAAGTAATGTTGTCTACAAAACCGAGATACTGATTCATATAGTGCCAAGTTCCAACAGCAAGTGAATGACAAACAGAGAATCAACTAGTTTGTCAATCACAACCCACAAACACAAGGGGTCCATGTGTGTCTATAACAATAGGCATAAAAAAAGTCAACCCTCCCCCAAGCCCTAATGGAAGGTGGCCCCTTCTCTTGTTTGTTTGTTTTTTTGAAGAACATTGAACCAAAGTTACCAAACTATACTTGTTTCCTAACCTTACTTTAGTAGAATAAAAAGTTCTAGGAGATGGTGTTCAACTTACAGCTGAATAACCTGAGATACAATAACTGGGATGCCGAAGCAAAGCTAGCGTTGTCTCTGCGCCCAAATATTAAGATAGTAAAAACGTCAGAATTTTGATAAAATCAACAACAAAAATTAAAAGAAAGCCCTAGCTTGACATGTTAATTATGACAAGTCTTAGATGATGAAATCAATATAGAGCCAACTTTAATACTGTAATATATACTATAAACACTAGTTCAAATCAACGCCTGGAGGGTGAGGCCATGGATTCAAGACCCATAATGTGCATGTGTAATTATTACTCCACAGAGAGAGAGAGAGAGAGAGAGAGAGATATCTTAGTTGTACTCATCTTCTGTGTAAAGAAGAGCTAATCATATAACATTACTAAAAACTGTAACAATTAGTATAATAAGTCAACATCACTTTTTCTTAGAGGATATTATGGATAAATACCAAATTTAAATCTGAACAGGTCAACCTTGTGGTGATGACCCCTCCAGAATCACTACAATGAAACTTTTCACGATTTTGATGCCATTTGGAAAATTCTTTATGAGCATGTAAGTATGAATTAACATAAAATCATAATACCTTGTGCTACAACATATCACCCCCTTAAACAATGTATATATGTGAAATTTTTCTAAAGACACAAGCTAATTTTCTACAGCACTTTATTTCACAAAAATCATTACAAAATTATTCCTCCACACATTATTATTTCACCTGTATTTTTGCTTTGTATTTGGGGAAAAAAAATCTCTCTATAAATTTAGCTCAATGAGATGTTTGTTATCATTGCCTCGTAGTAATGCTTGACCTTCAATGTTCTATAGCAAACCTCTCTCTATAAGTTTAACTCAATATGTGATTACCTTGTGATTAGCAGCAGCCCTTATATAAATTTCATTTTTCCTTTATAACATTAAAAATCCTTTAATAATATACAGATTAATTATTTGCTAAAAATTATTAAATCGATGAATGTCCTAAAGAATGCACTAAACCAATGAAAAGTTTTTATCATTAAATTTTTGTTTTAAACTTTACGAGATTAGATGCATGTTTACAATCAACTACTTGGATTATTTATATCTTTCCTATACCATTTTCTCATATTTTTACAACATTGAACTCAATGATTCTAAAACCTCTCACATACAACCCTGTTTTAGGGTGAAAGTATCAATTCGGGTACAACCCATTGGCAACTAGGATTGGATTACCGAAAGCATATGAGGAACCAATTATGCCCATGACAACTAACCTTACAGCCAGTAAAATTTGTTTGAATAAATTTTTAGGGTACATCATTTGTTAATTTGCAAAAGATTACTCATATTCACTAATAAATGAAGAAAATGAAAGATGAAAATATATTAAATAAAAAGAAATAAACAAAAATCAGATGAATAATATAAATACTTATTTAGAAGTTCCACCTGTCAATACATAGCTCAAACCCGAAGAGCTAGATGTATCTGCAGTTTCAGCAATCCGATTAAGATCCATTTGAAGTGACCGCCCCATGCCCAGCAACCCAACCTATGAAAATTCAGTAATGAGAAAATTCAGAAGAATGCTTTCTCAAATTCAAGAAAGATTTTAAGAAGTGAGTCAGAATTCAACTTCCAAACAAAAGGCTCTATGTATGGTGTAACAACGCACAGTTACTTCATAGCCAACTAATGAACCTACCTTATATATGATTAAAAAAAAATACACTACTATACCTGTATAACCTAAAACTTCAAATTGCTAAACTATATTTATGACTTTTGGTCATTTCCACAATAGTTGAGTACTTGACTTGCAGGGGCAGAAGATATATAATTGGAGCTTACGTTGGTATTATCATGGTCAATGCTCTTTACATTTTTTAACTGTGGAGTTTGCTGAATATGGTAACTTCAGAAATTCCCCCAAAGCTTTCAATTCATACACCCTAAATTCCATGCCAGACTGCACTTACGAACACATTATTTCTTGGTGCTGAATATATTGCTTCGTAGACCAGAACACAAGATTGATTTAAAAGAATCATTCAAATAATTATCCCTCCCCCCACCCAACCCCTCCCCAAAAAAAAAAATCCCCACTAAAGTCCAACCACCGTAGTCCCATCACAAAGCCCAAGACATTTCCATAAAAAGAAAAGCAAAATCCAACAAGCATATTTATACTGCTAGCACTGGACGCCAATAATTTCACCCTTTCTCTTTTCTTGGTTAGCTTTAGATTTGATAGATAAAAGCATCCTCATACGATCATAGATTTTTTGATACATCAATAGTTGGGAGTGAGGGGATTTGAACCCTAAATGTCTCTATTGGAAACATTAGAAGGTACCAACCAATTGAGCTACCAGACTCTTGGTGCTCTTCTTTTCTCTATTAGCTAATGACCTCTGAGCCACTTTCTCCCCCCATATGGCCCGGAGTGTTAGGTTGCAGATTCAATACCGCTAACAAATGTTTTACTTACCAATAAAGATTATTAAAAAAAAAAAAATCAGCATTTTGACAGACAGAAACAACTGTTACAAAAAATACTAGAATCAAACCAAGAACCTTTTTTTTTTTAATTGGTAATTTACACAAAGGGATCTTAAACCAACTCCCTAGCATCCAACTTTCTCTTACAAGTAAGTGCCATTTGAACCAAAGCTCATTCACTAATCAGCCCAACAAACATTGTGGCTACAAGTACTTGTGTGACCGAAGTTCAATCATTATTTTGGACAAAACTTAGGTACAGTTACTTATCTATTCTACCTTAGTTTCCCTAATCAAACTCAACCGGCACAACCATGAAGTTTTTTTTTGGCTTATTAGTCATCATTTTCAAGGTCACATAATTGAATTTAACAGAATAACATAAGGTGCACCACGTAAGAAACTGTAACTAAGTTTTACCTAGCCTGGTCAAATGAAATTTTATAACTAAACAAAACAGTCATTTCACAAACTCTTTAGACAAACATGTCAAACATCAAAATCAGATAACAAAACCCATGTGAGTAAGCAAAATCAAAACAACCCCAAAATTCACTCCCACAGTACCTGAAGCTTAACCACACTGGTTTTCTCAGTGGCAGTAAGCACACCACCCTCCGACCGATCCGAAAGAACCCCCGAAACCAAAACAAACGCTGCGAAACCCATCAAAATGAAGAAGAAACTCGACCCGACCCCCACAGCCGGCCCCATATAAAACCCGCCGCCACCGCCGAAAGGCGACGGCGCATAATACGGCGCCGAAAAAGAGAACCCACCTCCCGAATTCCTCGGCACCGAATAACTCCTCGACGACGACGACGACGAAAACGACCTGCCGCCCATTCGGCCACCGGAGGCGGCCAATGCCGAATTGGGATCGTATAACAACAGCAAACCCAATAGCACGGCGGCCACCGCTGGTTTTCTCAATGCTTTTATTGCATTAAGCAGAGTATTTGCAAAAACCTCAAATGGGTTTTGGGTTTTAGAGTCAGAGGACAAGTCTAAGTCGGTGGTTACATGGTTCTTGTTCTTGTTGGCGAAGATAAAGCGTTTAACGCTGAGTTTGGAGGGGGTTTGAAGGTTCAAATTCAAGGCTCCTGATAATTTAACGGGTCTGGTGAATGAGGTGGTGGTGGTGGTTGGGAGGAGTCTAGGAGGAGAAGGAGGAGGGAGGTGGATAGAGAAGGTGTGGTTCCATTTCAATGAAGCTGTGGTGGTGGTGGTGGCCATGTAAGAGATAGAGATAGAGAGATAGAGAGAGAGATTGTGGGTTTGGTTTTTGGGTTTTGGAGGAGTGATATTTTTGTTGGTGGTGGTGGTGGTGACTTGAGGAAGAGAATGTGTTGTGGTTTGGGTTTGTGGACTGGGAGGGAAAATCTGGGTGATTGTGAATTGGGCGAGTCATGGCCAGGCAGCTGTGGTTTTGAGTGGACAACCTCATCTCATCTCAATATCAAACGGGTCTTTTTCCATTTTTAATTCTTCTTTCGGAGGCACGTGACTACGTGAGAGTATCACGTGACATTGTATTTTTTTTTTTTTTTTTAGAAACCACGTGACATTCTATATCTATATGTACGTGATTTAACCCCCCCCCCCCCCCCCCCCCAAAAGTATGTGATATAATTTCCCTTAAATAATAGTTTTAATCTTTTATCATTTCAGTCATATAACTTTTTTATTTTTTTTGAGAAACAGTCATTTAACTTGTATGGCCTATTTAGTAGTGATGTTTAAACAATGGTTTTTAGTGGTTAGTAGCGATGTTTTGTTATGGGTGTTTGAATTACAATTCTTAATTAGAGTGTTTAAAATATGTATTTTGAAAAATTATTTATATCAATTTTTAATTTTCAAGTAATATTGTTAAATGGTTTTTTTGTAAATAAGTTGAAAATTGTTGAGCCCATTGACAAGATCAAACATTTTTTTTCTCTCATGAGCCCACCTCTTTGTTCTTCTCTCTCTTCTTCTTCTTCTTCCTTTTTTTTTTTTTTTTTTTCCTAAAATATAAAATAGTATTCTTTTATTATATGTAGGGACCGGGTTTGAGCACTTCTACTGTAGAGAGAGTGGACTCAAGCTCAGTTAGCCCAGTACAATGAATTTGTAGAGATTGGGTTCAAGAACTAGGCCCTAGCAAGCGGGCAATGTCCAGTGTAGCGTTCGCCACCGTTGAAGGTGGGCGAACCAAGATTATCCTCCGTAGTCGGTCCTCGGCACCGGTCCGAGGAGCTTGATGGTAGTCTTTCTCCCAGGGAATCGTCCCCCCTTCTGATCTGTTTCTTTCTTTTATATATAGTCCCTTTTTTACAACCTCTTTTTTCCACTTGTTGATCATCTATGTCTCCCCCTTCTGACCGCCCGTCCCATCAGCCACTTTACCAGCACCCTTGTGAGTTGCAGCAACCAAGGCAGCCCTGTCAAGGAGTCACATCTCCATTAATGCGGCCAGGGGGTTAGGTGAGCGCATTTAGTGTGGAGGTAACAGCTTATCCTGGACTTATCCCTCCACCATGCTGCTATGGCTGATATGCTGGCAACTTGGGCTATCTGCGTTCCTCCTTAGACGTTTCTTGATCCTCGGCATGGGCCTTGGGCCGGATACAAGGTGGACTAGGGTTTCCAATTTCTTAGGCCCCATAATAGCCCCTCAAAATCCTGCTGTCCGTGTCCTCGGACAGGGAGGAGGATTTTGATATCCTCGGGCCTTCGTCATGGCTTGCCCAACCTTGGCCTACGTCAGTGCTGGAGTCTTTTCGCCTGCCCAATGCACGTTTCTGGCAGCTCCATACTCCCCACGTTCAACAGTGTGATGGTAATCACTCGGTAGGGATTTCCTGCCTTTATGGGCGGGAAACTCCGTCTAGTTATCCTTAATTGAGGATATAAATACTTTGTTCGAACCAATTTGCCTCCGTATTTGTGCACTCAAGAACTCTGGCGCACATACTCTGAATCCGGTCAAATCTCCACACCAACCAGCGCTCCTTTCCAGCATAAAAAGCCTGTCCGAGGAGAATTTCCTCATTTCTGTAAGTCTTCTTCTCTCTGTAGCACAAATTTTTCTCTGATTCCTTTCTTTCCTTCGCTCTTTCTCGAGTCTTTTAGTCGTTGCTAGGGATGGGTAGATTTAAGAAGTTAGTTGAGTCTGAAGAGATGATGGAGAAGTTCATCGCTGATTACGGGATACCCAGCAATGTGGGCTTGAGGTATTGCGAGGAAGGGGATTGGTATATTAGGAGGAACGAGGGCGAAGTTGTGATTCCCATAATCGCCTTCTTGGAGGGAGGCATGAGAATCCCTATAGGGCTGGTGACAAGCGGCTACCTCAGGCATTTTCGATTAACTCCCACCCAGTGCGCCGTTAATATGTTTAGGATACTAGGGTGCGTAGACGCCTTGAATGAGAAGATGGAGTTGAGGTTAACCCACCATGATGTAAACTGGTGCTATAATCTCCAACACCTGAAGGGTAAGACGTACTATATAAAGACGAGGGACGATAGGGTTCGGCTTATCAAGTGCCTCCCCGATTCTAGTAAGGGGTTGAATCATGATTTCTCATTGTGTCAGGGGAATGGCACGACGGTCTCCATTACCCGACAGTAGAGGGAGAGCCAGGTAGGGTACTTGGAGTAGGAGAGGGTCTAGCCTCTTTTCTTTTTTCTTTGTTGTAAATCTGCTTTGTTCAGTTAATGATAGGAGTTTGTTTTCTTTCTGCAGATCCGCACGCCTTCCCGCGTCATTTCAACCTGGTCAACAAGGAGGACTTGGAAGCCGTTCTCAGGGCGGAGATCTTTCTGAACGAGGCCGATAACCAAGTTAGAGCCGCCCACAAGATCCTCGGGTACGATCCGACCCAGAAGTCGTTCCCAGCCCCGAAGCATGTGATCAGGGCTCGTGATCCTTGGCTTAGACAAATCACTGTGGTGGAGCACGGGTTTTCATTTTCTGAGGGATCCTCCATTCCAGAGGGCGTCCCATTGGCAGGTTCTTCCTCGTCCCATCAAGAAACGGAGGCCGAAGGGGAGAGTTTGGAAAGGAAGGGAGAAGTGGTCGATTTGGGCTCGTCCGAGGATGAATTTGGTGCATTCGACCAAGCCTATAAAACCGAGGATCCCTCTGGTGACTTGGGGGACCCCCACTTGTCCGAAGCCGATCTTCAGCCTCTAAGGTCTGGTACTCAGGCCGAAATGGGTTCCAAGAGACAGCCCCAAACCAGCCTGCTTGACTTGCTTAAGGGCAAGCCTGGGAAGGGCGCGCTGAGGGAGTCACAACCCAAGGCTCCTTCATCCAGACCCAAGCTTCCTCCTCCCCCACCTAAGCCTTTGCCTGCGCAGACCAGGTCGTCCTCCATTCTGCCAACCTCGGACTCTCGGCTCGAGTCCTCCGATCCGAAGAGGAAGAGGTCTTCCAAGGGTAAAGACCCAGTGGACGGGGGCAGATCTCATTCTTCTCAAGAGGAAGATGAAGCCCGCCGACCTTCCAAGCAGTTGAGAATTGGTGGTCAGGGTAAAGGGAAAGAAGTCGTCCAGCCATCCGAGCCCCAGGCCTGGTTGCCCGCTACCATGCTTCACGGGAAACCTTTAATGGACGACGCCACTCTCAGGGATTTCCGAGGGGGCGAGGGGGCTCGCGTAGCGGATGCCCTAGAGAGGTCCCTCATTCTCCCCGTCGACATGGCCGAGCTGGGGGGCATGAGGAGGCAAGAAGTTGTCCGCAACCTCAAGAGATACTTGGGCATGGTAAGACTTCTGATACTTGCTCTCTCGTTTGGATTTTATTGTTTAGTCTCCCACTTACGGTGTATTTGTTTTGGGTTGGCAGGCTATCCAGGCGACTTTTAGGCTGGTCGAGGAGGCCGACAGCCAGAATAAAGCTCTGGGTCAGGAGCGCGACAAGTACTTGAATGCCGCGAGTAACCTTAAGAGATCTGAGGCGGATCTTAAGAAGGCAATCGAGAATTTGGAGGAGGTGACAAGGGCTAGAGATAGCGTGGCATCTGACCTTGCTGGCGCCATGAAACAGGCCGAGGACCAGACAAAGCGCTTGCGGAATGTCGAGGGTCAGCTGCAGACTGCCAAAGAGAATATTGTCGACCTGAAGCAGCAGCTGGCTGAGGCAGTGAGGGCGAGAGGCGTTGCCGAGTACGCCAGGGACGAGGCCGTGAGGGCTAAAGAAGAAGTCGTGTTCGCGAGAATAGATGCTGAGCGCTCCATGGAGCAAGCGGAGGAGGAGGCATTTGCTGAGCCAAGACCGAGGCTGCCTCAAGGCTCAAATCCCTGAAGTATGCAGGAGCTTTTGCTCAAAGACTTAGAGTGAGGCCCTCAACCATGCAGGGGTCGAGACCTCGTCTGACTTAGGAGGGCCGAGAGTGTGTACTATCCCCCTGCAATTCGCAAGGCTGTCTCCGCTGCTCCCGAGGCGGGCTCCGCCTCACAAGCGCCAAATGAAGGCCAGACCAATGCTGCCGAGGACTCAGCTTCAGCTGACAAGCCTGTTGAGGAGATTGAGCATCATGGAGCAGTGGAGGGGGTAGGGACTGATAGCTGAGAAGCGCCCTCGGATGTGGTGAAGCCTCCTGCTAGCCCCCAGGCCACACTTGTTGTCCCTCAGATCCTTCCTGCTGAGGAAGGGTCCTCCGAAGTAGCCCCTCTGAGCCAGGGTTCCGAGGCACCAGACGAAACCTCACAGCCGACTCCTCAGGACAAGTAGTCTTCCGAGTTGGGGAAGTAGGCCATCCCGTCGGGCTATCCTGTTTTGATGGCTTGAGCCATTCTGCTTTGTTTTCTTTTCATTTTATTTTGCTTCTTGCCTTGGTGACCTTGTAACGAAACAATGTATTTTCTTTTGTATAATATATTCAGTCATACGTTTTTAGCTCTTCGAATGATGCTTCCTTTCACTTGTTATACTTTAATGTATTGCTCACTACCTTGGTTCCGCCTATTGTTTTTGTGCTTCCTTGAGTAACTAGTTTCTCATAGGTTTGAGTCTGAGGACCATGCAATACCTTGGTTCAGCCTAGCACCCAGGTTTTCCTGCAATGTTTAGTTTCCCCACAGGCTTGAGTCCAAGGACCATGCAATGCCTTGGTCCAGTCTAACGCTTATGTTCTTCTGTGAGTAGCTAGTTTCCCCATAGGTTTGAGTCTGTGGACCATGCAAAACCTTGGTTCAGTCTAGTACCCAGGTACTCCTTGCAGTGGTTAGTTTTCCCATAGGCTTGAGTCCGAGGACCATGCAAGGCCTTGGTTCTGTCTAATGCTTATATTCTTCTGTAAGTAGCTAGTTTCCCCATAGGTTTGAGTCCGTGGACCATGCAAGACCTTGGTTCAGTCTAGTACCCAGGTACTCCTTGCAGTGGTTAGTTTTCCCATAGGCTTGAGTCCGAGGACCATGCAAGGCCTTGGTTCTGTCTAACGCTTATATTCTTCTGTAAGTAGCTAGTTTCCCCATAGGTTTGAGTCCGTGGACCATGCAAGACCTTGGTTCAGTCTAGTACCCAGGTACTCCTTGCAGTGGTTAGTTTTCACATAGGCTTGAGTCCGAGGACCATGCAAGGCCTTGGTTCTGTCTAACGCTTATATTCTTCTGTAAGTAGCTAGTTTCCCCATAGGTTTGAGTCCGTGGACCATGCAAGACCTTGGTTCAGTCTAGTACCCAGGTACTCCTTGCAGTGGTTAGTTTTCCCATAGGCTTGAGTCCGAGGACCATGCAAGGCCTTGGTTCTGTCTAACGCTTATATTCTTCTGTAAGTAGCTAGTTTCCCCATAGGTTTGAGTCTGTGGACCATGCAAGACCTTGGTTCAGTCTAGTACCCAGGTACTCCTTGCAGTGGTTAGTTTTCCCATAAGCTTGAGTCCGAGGACCATGCAAGGCCTTGGTTCTGTCTAACGCTTATATTCTTCTGTAAGTAGCTAGTTTCCCCATAGGTTTGAGTCCGTGGACCATGCAAGACCTTGGTTCAGTCTAGTACCCAGGTACTCCTTGCAGTGGTTAGTTTCCTCATAGGCTTGAGTCCGAGGACCATGCAAGGCCTTGGTTCTGTCTAACACTTATATTCTTCTGTAAGTAGCTAGTTTCCCCATAGGTTTGAGTCCGTGGACCATGCAAGACCTTGGTTCAGTCTAGTACCCAGGTACTCTTTGCAGTGGTTAGTTTTCCCATAGGCTTGAGTCCGAGGACCATGCAAGGCCTTGGTTCTGTCTAACGCTTATATTCTTCTGTAAGTAGCTAGTTTCCCCATAGGTTTGAGTCCGTGGACCATGCAAGACCTTGGTTCAGTCTAGTACCCAGGTGTTCTTCTGTAAGTAACTAGTTTCGCCGAAGGTTTGAGTCCGAGGACCACGGAAGACCTTGGCTCAGTCTAGTACCCAGGTGTTCTTCTGTAAGTAACTAGTTTCGCCGAAGGTTTGAGTCCGAGGACCACGGAAGACCTTGGCTCAGTCTAGTACCCAGGTGTTCTTCTGCTTGGAGTGAAGGGGTTTGTCCTCAGCGTTGGGAGGTTTGCTTTTAGTGTGATGGCAGCCTTGGCCTTGCTTCACCGAAAATGGGCTATTCATCAGACTAGACCCTTAACCCCGCGCTGCCATGGACAGGGGTGGCTCAGACTTCTATCCTTACGCGTGGCAGCAGCCCCTCCTTCTCTCGAATTTTCTGCCCTCTTGGATTACGAGGCGTCTCCTGACTATTCGCGTTCCGCGCTTGACGCTTCGGTGTGCGAGGCGCGCCCTCATTAATGTCCTCGTGGATTAATGCAGATCCAGCGGTTGTAGGCTTCTTTGGAATTCGGTCAGGATTAATGTCGCTGATAGTTCTTCTTTCGAATTCTGGGTGGACCAATTCCCACCAACCTTCGCCCTCTATAAAAGGCTTTCTGGGAGAATCGTCCTTCCACACTTCACGAATCTTCCAGTCACACAGGAAGCATGACTCTCCAACCCTCTAATCTCTTCCAATAACTTTGCCAGGATTGTGGTCAGAGCTTGGCGGAATGGGACAGCCCTGGGTGAGGGCTGAGGCAAGCAAGCTAAGGGTCTTCCTCCCTCGGTTGAGAGCCGCTGCGATTGCAGTCCGCGTTAGACTTCCAACGCAGCAAGGGCTGGGCGTCGTCCTGGTGGTTTCGTGCCTGGCGGTTAGGAGGGGGTCCATGAAGTACATAACGCTTTTCTCCGGTGCGCGTCCATGCCTGCCTTCAAGCTGGTGGTGACTCGCTCCCAGCCTACCTGCCGAGGGAGGCTTGTAAGATTACGTCATGTTTGGTGCCCTGGTGTTGCCGCCTCCAATGTTCAATCATCGAGAGGCTGGGAGAGGGCCAAGAGAACGTCATGGGGTGGGGCCATCGGGCGCCTTTGCATCTGCTCCTCTCTTCTCGCCGGTAGCACCCATACCGGCCCGGGAGTTGTTGGTAGCCTTGAAGCAAGCCTGCCTCAGCCCCTTTTCTTTAAGGGTTAGCTTTTAAATAAGTCCGTCTGGGCCTCTGTTTGTATAGCTAGCTTTAAAACAAGCCTGTCTGAGCCTCTGTTTGTATTATGTACTTATTTTTGTTTAATAAAATGCTGCACTGTTTATTCTCTTTTCCTTTTCTTTGAATCTTCTACTTTTCTGCAATGACTTTTTCTCGTGCAAACGCGTCATTGTTAACCTTCCGTAAATTAGCCATCTAGGAACAACTGTCCTTTGCGCCTGCTAGTGCACAACTTCTCCCCACAGACGGCGCCAATTGTAGGGACCGGGTTTGAGCACTTCTACTGTTGAGAGAGTGAACTCAAGCTTAGTTAGCCCAGTACAATGAATTTGTAGAGAGTGGGTTCAAGAACTAGGCCCTAGCAAGCGAGCAACGTCCAGTGTAGCATACGCCACCGTCGGAGGTGGGCGGACCAAGATCATCCTCCGTAGTATGTCCTCGGCACCGGTCCGAGGAGCTTGATGGCAGTCTTTCTCCCATGGAATCCCCCCCCCCTATGGTCTGTTTCTTTCTCCTATATATAGTCCTTTTCTACAACCTCTTTCTTCCACTTGTTGATCATCAATGCTTCTTCCCTCTGATCACCCGTCCCATCAGCCACTTTACCAGCACCCTTGTGAGTTGCAGCAACCAAGGCAGCCCTGTCACGGAGTCACATCTCCGTTAATGCGGCCAGAGGGTTAGGTGAGCGCATTTAGTGTGGAGGTGACAGCTTATCATGGACTTATCCCTCCATCATGCTGCTATGGCTGATGTGCTGGTCTCGACCTGCCGAGGACATGGTCATCCTCGACAGGGTTCCTGACAACTTGGGCTATCTGCGTTCCTCCTCGGATGTTTCTTGATCCTCGGCATGGGCCTTGGGCCGGATATAAGTTGGGTCGGGGTTACCAGATTATTAGGCCCCACAGTTATCTATTTAAAAAATAATATATAATTATATATATACACACACATGGGATTAATAAGATCTAATTATTGAATTTATCATTTTTTTAATTAAAGATAGAAAATAAGTTTAATATTATAACTAAAAATATTAAAAAATTAATGTCTAATATAAATAGTGAAACATGAAACTAAAAATGTTGATTTTGTGTCTAAATATGTAATAACACACCTTAATTAGCACAATAAATAGTTAAAATGATTTAATTTTTTGTTTATATAATTTTAGTATATAATTGACATCGAGTTATATTTAATATACATTTTTGTTAATGTTACACTCTTAAATAACTTTTTATGAGATTAAATTTAAAAATATTAATGTTAGACTACACTTTCTTTTCATTCTTAATAGATGCTCCAGATTTCATATTAATAGAATTTTATTTACTAATTATCTATAGATTCATGTTTTGTAATTTTAAAGTATTTATTATACTTTATATAAATTGTAAAATATGAAACTAAGTTTTCTTTTTAAAATTTTGTTTTCATTTATAATAACACATTTAATTATCACAAATAAAAAATTACAATGCCAATAAGAGTATTAGAGCTTAGTCAAATTGAGGTATTTTTATACAAATCTAATATAATATTTTTAGAGGACAACTTAGGCTAAGAATGAGGGTAGTAAGGTTGAAGAGCAACCTCTATAGTGGAAATTAGAGCTTTTTTATACACCTCCATGTCTCTCTTTTTTGTAGTCACCAAATCATCTTTTTCAATACCAATTTGAGTGGATGGAAGACGTTTTTTAATAAAATGCAGATAAAGTGCACCTTCTAGATGTGTTTTGAGCAAACACTCCAAACTCTTAAACATTAAGTTTTCATGTTCTCAAATTTTTGCTGCCTGGAGTAGAACTAGGAGAAGAGTCAGTTGTATCACCCGAAAAATTTAAGTTTGGAAAATTATCATCAACGATCATACATCTCACAATCCTCATCTTCTATGTAAGTTGCTTCTAATGCGGCAATCCAATTCCCACCAGCTAGTTCTAAATTTTGTAGAGTTACGGATATTTTTCAGACTATTTTTATTTTGTATGATAAAAGTGAGTTTTCTTCCCCCCCCCCCCTTTTTTTCCCTTCAAAAACTACATATGTATATATAACCTATTACATAATATGCATATTTAGCTAACTGCTATGTATATCAATCATTATACTATAAAAAAATTTTAAAAATAAGAAGACCAGAAAAACTCGTAATATAGGATAATCGCAGTTCAAAAACTGTGCTCACACAAAATTATTTGGACCAACTTGTCAAAGGTCCTACAGATCACATGCATATACAAACTAATATATGATGTTAGTAGGAAGATGTAGACGACTCAACAATACGTATAGATGTCCCATTAGGGTCACAAGCATCATCCTCATCATCTTTGTCCACATTTGAGTTTGTCTTGGTTGAAACACACTCATTTCTCCCTTTTTTCTCCAACAACTTAGCCTCGTATCCAGGGCATGTAGAGTCACACTTTAGACTGAATTCTATGGTCCATCTTCAGTTCTTGACCTCAAAATATAAAAGGATTTTCGTCTAAATTAGACCTTTTGGGGCTTTCTTTGTTCTTTCCGGCCACTTTATTTTCTCACATGGGGCAGCTGTCGACGGAATATGACAATGACAATTTGAAGCTGACCGGAGTAGAAGCTAGAAACAAATAGTACATTGCTCTAGATGAGGATGGATACGCACGCAAACTAGGAATATCGGACATTTCATTTAGGGTGTTGTATCGTGTCATATACTCTCTATCTCATATCCGTATCTGCATTTGTTCTTTCTAGCTAGCAAATGTGTTTGTATATAGGATGGGAGTATGCAACACAACATGGATGATTAACATGCATGTTACTTGCAATGTTACATAGATGATGTGTAAATTAAACCATTATGCATGTTGTCAATGGGTGAAGATAAGAGTATATTTGATGGTCCAATGCACATATTCGAAGGCTTTCGGGATGAGTTGAAAGATCAGCCATTTTATTTGATTTGTCAATCTATACTGACAAGCCTCCATATAAGAATATAGCTTCCTCTCCTTGGGACCTAGCTTTGATTGTATATGGGTGCAACTTGGCTTATCCTAATTCAAATTTCTAATAAGAGTTTTGAGGTTTATGTTTGTGACCTATAATATTGCATGCATACGACACATACCTTGAAAGTTTGAAACAAGCTAGCCTACCACGATGATGTGCTCGGAGAAAGGCACTTGATGATGTAGACTGTAGATAACAGTACTGACGACGAGAATAACAACAAAGACGACCTTTTTGATCCCATGGTGGCCTACCACTTCAACTTTTGCTCTGTTAAGACATTGTTGCGGTGTGGAAGAAATATGAGGGTAAGAGAAAGATGATAACTATAAATGGAAATTTGAATTAAAAAACAAATACCTATCACATGTGTCTTGTGCTTGATGGAGTTATCATGTGAAGTAAATGTTATGATGAGTTTGATAATTGATTAATAGGGAAGAGAGAGAGAGAGAGAGAGAGAGAGAGAGATTACACTTTTAGTATATGCTCCAGTACCTTCCCTTCTTAATTTTTTTAGTAATGTATAATGATTAAAAATAGAGAATTATTTCATCAAAAAAATATATATTGGTAAAATAATGATATTTTACTAAATAATATTTCAATATGCATGTATAACATGTATAATAGAGGTATCCTTATATATTTACCCAAATAAAATTAGGTAATACAAACATCCCAACAAAGAAGAAACTACTTACGTGTATCACAATTTTATACAAGATAATTACATTAGAGTTTTTCTACCGTCACAACAAAATAACACGGTCAAAACATTTTCACAACAAAATTAAATATCAACTTACTATATGTCAAAATAAAATAAAATTGTATTAGGATTCATCACAATTCAAAACAAAGGTATTATAAAAATATTATGAGATTTTATTATATCCCTAAACTTTTTCATTATATTAACAGTGCCATAGCAACTTCTCTCTAAGTAGGGATGAAATTAGAATTTCATCTCTATGGTGTCATAGTATAAACATAAAACTTTGACCATTTAACAATGAGAATTATACAAAGATTCAAGAATAAATTAATACGTGTACATAAAAGTAAAAGTTGTATCTATATGGTGTAACAAAATATATATACAAAAGAAAGGATATAATAATTGTCTTAATGCATTTCAAGTTAATCATATATTAAGGTATAATAAACTTCACAATAATTCCCTTGACTCTAAACCAAAGACTACTCTAAATTTTTTTTTTTATATAAATAAAATTACCTTGTCATGACCTACATATAAATTTTATATATATATATAATTTTGGGAAAAAAATGATAAATTGATGATTATGCTGAGACGAAAATTAATTCAAATCGTTTACACCAATCTTTAGCTTGATCGCAATCTTGGTTGTGTGAATCTTCAAATTGGTCAAGACCTCAACTACCTCTCAACTTGAGCAAGACGAGTATACAATAGTATAGAGAACATCTCTTGCATCTCAAACTATGGTTTTCTTCAGGACAAACTGAACTTTAAAGTGAATCTTTACTCAATAATAAAAAATTTCAGAATTTTTTTTCTTATTTAAGGTTGAAATCATATAACAAACTAATGCCTCTACATGATAAACAAAACATTCAAATTCAACAGTAAATCTATCTTTATTCACTGCAATTAGATATAATCTATCTTTATTCAATTTCAAATATATAAAAAAACAACTATTAAAAATGATTATTAAATAGAGGCACATGACAATTACTAATATAGGTTTTGTTGCCACAGTATATATAGCTAGCTGCTCCACTGCTGCAACACTGCCCTTCCAGCAAGCCTTATCTTCATGGCTGCAAATCTTTTTGCAAAATTCTAATATCCTCTATGTTTGCTATGAAATACTAAATAGTTTGAGTAGAACCCCACGTTAATTATTTTTCACTTGTTAGAAGTTTATATAATGAAATTGCAAGCTAGCTAGCTGTTAAAGTATATACTTACATTTTCTATTTAATAAAATTGATTCTAGCGTTAGAATTGTGGACTTGGGGATACATAGAGACATTGTGTGGGTTTGGATAGGAAGGTTAGTTGCGGTAAATTTTCCAGCTTCGCGTTTTCTTTTTTTTTTTTTTTTTTTTTTTGCCGCACTTGTTGACTTTGGAGGACAAAATTTACTGTGCGTGCACTGTTCACGTACTATTCATGCACTGTTCACGTAATATTTAATATTAAAAGTGGGTCCCACAACACTATTCACACATTTAAAAATTATTTTGTTACAATGTTTTCAGCAACAATCAGTTTTTATCAACTTTCAGCAACAATAAGTGCTATCCAAATGGACCCAATTATATCTAACAAATTTTGTACCCGTTGTGGCATATTTCCTATGCATATTCTATTACCATTGTCATCACTCATCACAAACCATGTACCAAACCCTCTCATCATATTACCGACACTATCATTAAATGATAAGGAGCATGTTAATGAGTGTCTTTGTACATTCATTAACAAGACTTCAAATGAATCTGTTGTATTAAGAAATAACAAAAACTAATAAACAAATATTAAAAAATGACTTACTTGGTATAAAAAAGTCAATCAATTTTATTATAAAATTCAACCCTAATAAATATGCCCTAGACGCTCGTTCAAGGGGACCCATATTGGGAGTCTTCCCTTTGGCCCGTCCTCATAGCATGACTGCCTAGTAGCGTCCACCAAACCCCTTTTACAGGTCAGTACGAGCTTCACTTTAGTCTTTATTGCACATACCCATCACATGTTTCGTGTGAACTAGGGCAAATGATTAATTAATGCAAAAAGCTCAATTGTAGCTTCAAGAAATTGGGAACTGATGAATGGGTTTATTATCTGCTTGCGGGTGCCATATATGATATATGTTAATATATTATGCAAAAAGGGGTTAACACTCTGTCAAGTCAAGGTCAGTGAGTGAGTGAGTGAAGTCGCCCTCCAGAAATTGACAAGGACCTATATTGGAAAGAGACCCAAAAGAAAAGAGCAAAGTAAGCTCCAAAATCTGCATTTAAGTTCTAAAGCGAGTCCTGCCCCCTTCCTTTACGTTGCCAACGCGGTTTCAACATTGCCAAATCCTCCCTTAATCAAAAAAAGAAAAATGCCAAATCCTTTAGCTTGACCCCTTCTCCTATTTTAAGTGCTCAATTTATATAATACTTTGTCATTTGTTTTGATAAATACAATATACAATAAGTGCTCCCATCAAACCAAAACCCTAATAAGTTCACTCTAAAAAAACAATAAAACACTAAAAAGTTGTATTATTAAATAAGAGATTGAGAGTTCAAATTTCACCTACACAAAAAAATCAACTGATATCTTAGCCTGATGATAAGAGCAATCATCATGAAGTGGACACTATAAATTTAAATTCTACCCATCTACCGTATCAATGAAAAAAATGATAACGTTGTAACGTAATTTAAATAAACATAAGTCACCTTAGAATTTCTAGTAAAAAAAGTTTACACTTTCTAAATAATAGATTTACACCTATATATAAAATAATGTTTTAGGATTTTTTTTTTTTTTTTCCCTCGGTGATTAATTGCAATGACTCTTTTCTCTTTTGGATAAGTAGACAATGAAGGAGGGGAGGTGAATTACAATGTCCCTCTATTTTTTTAGTTAAATAGCAACAACAAAAAATTTAATAATTAGGAAATAACTAAATATGAGGTACATCAAAATCATGGTTGTCCACATGTCGATCTAGGTTGGGTTGAGTCCAGGAACCCAACCCAGACTCAACCCGATCAATTTGGGTCCCCAATATTTGGACTTGCCATTGACCGGGAAGAGGAGTCAGTTCGAGTGAGTCGGATCTCCTCGTGTAGCAGTCGGAGTCAAGGAAGAGAGATGTGGCTGAAACTCGCCATATTTAGTTGAAATTTTACTGAATCTAACAAGATCTCTACAAGATATCGTTGGATCTTGACAAGATCTCGCTGGATATCATCAAATTTGACTGAAGAACGGAAGGTATCGGCAAAATACAACAATATTTTAATGTGGATATCAATCGGGTTGGTTGGAATCAGATTTTTATGCAAAGACCTGCCGGTATAAGGTACTCGCCGATATATGATTTTGGAGGGTGGGGACCCGCCACCAAACATCATCAATGTTAGGTTGGTTGTCTTCTAACTATACCCAATCATCCATCATGGACCCAACGGTTTGGATGGGTGGGTTGGGTCCACGGTTTGGTTGGACTCCCCTAATCAAAATAGACTACACCTTTTAGTATTAGGAGGCTCTTTTCTACCATATCCAATCATCAGGTCCTCTCAAGGCCTCAATTGCAAACTTAGCTAATTAATAGCATCACAAGTAACCTTTTTACAAACATAGCTAAAACCCCATACAGACATACTCTTAAACATTAAGATTGTGCACCAAATGTTCTTCCACTATTAAAGATGATCAAATTTCTATTACACCTAACCTTAAAACTCATGTGCGTATCACATGATCACATGCTTATTATTATTATTATTATTTCAGTAATGATGTAATAACCATTTGACAATTATGATTACAACTAATCTGATATTTTAAGTGTTGATTGTTCAAATTTTGAACATAATAAAAATACAATTGATCCTATAGAGTTGTGAAAAGGTATGATTTATTAAAATTTGGGGATCATAAAAACTTCATGTTTTAATAGAAACCAATTTTTTTAAATAAGTTTGGTCTTTTATTAATGTTTACAGGTTGCTAAAAGTGAAACTTGAGGTGAAAAGTGAAAACCCAAGTCGAAGTGGAATCTAAGCTTCAAAAATGTCTCAATTAAGAGGAATTCTTTTTTTTTTTTTTTTTGGTGAAATGCAAGTTGACAATGGAAGACAAGAAACTAAAGTGACTACAATTCCTAAGAGACTAAGTCTAAGTTATTTGCAATGCCATTGATTCGAAGTAAACTGATTTGAACTCTTTTCTTAGATAGACTAACTCGAAGTGCATAGATTTGAAGTAAACAAGTTTAAAGTAACTACAGTAGGTCATGGCCTAAGTCAATATTCTAACGTCAAACTGACTGAAAGAAATATAAATTCAAGTCATACATGAACTAACAATTAAAGATTGTATCAAAATTAACTAATATTTGATTAAACAAGATCAAAGATTTTTAGGGAAGCACTTACAAACATAAATTATAGCAAACTTAACTAATGAAATCAAATTATGGCAACTTTGAAGTTTCTTGAGAAAGAAAAATAGAAGATTTTTCTTTAAAATGATGACATTCTTCTAAATTATAATAATAATAAAAAAGTATATTTATTATTTCAAATAACACGAATGAAGGAGGTAGGAATTGAACCATATGTGTTCATAAAAAAATAAAAAATAAATAAAAGTTCCAAATTAAGTTAAAAAACTCTTGACAAATTATTCGTTCTTGTTTATATGATTTTGGAACTTTTTATTTTATTTTTTTTTTTTTTTGGTTGTTGATAAAATACCTAATTAGGTTTCAAAATCAAAATCTATCCATCAAATGGCATTTCAGTCATTATTTGAAAATTTAGGGATATTTAGCCAATACAACTAGTATATAAACCAAACCCTGCATGCAAAATTGGCCAACCCCCTCACTGTAAATCAATAAATTCAAAGCTAAGTTTGTCGGTGACAGATATCAAAACCAAAAATAGCAAAACAAAAATGGCAGGCAACCTAATGGCTAAGCTATCTCTCCCAGCTCTCTCTCCTCTTAAGACTTCACTACTGACTCCCTTCTCAGCTGTTGCACCGCCTCGCTCTGTGGCAGCTTCCAGGCTTCAAATATTAGTAACCTTGGAAACTATTTATGAAGAAGAAGAAGAAGATAATGAAAACCAAAATTGTGTGGAGACATGTAAGCTGGCTTCATCTTCATCGTCTTCTTCATCACCACCAACGTTCTTGTCTGCTCTGTCGTCCATGTGTTTCTTGGAAGTGCAGAAGCCCCTGTCGGGGTACTGTCACAACTGCCAGTACTGTGCTTAACTAGGAAATTACTCAAATTAAACTCCATAACTCCCAAGAGTTTATGAGATCCATGGTTATGTAGGACATTCTACATGGTTCTCTCTCACTATATATATATATATATATATATATATGTATGTATAATAATAATAATAATAATTATTATTATTAAATTTAGAAACTTTTTTTTTTTAACTTTTGCTAGTCGAAGACTTGAAGTGCTTGTACCATGCTTAATTAATATAAATGGGAATTTTGTAAATTGCTATTTGCTCTATTGCCTTTAATCATAGAATGAAAAGTTTTCTTTCAAGTTGATTCGGAGGAATTTCCTTTATCCAACCATCTAATTATTCACAAAATTATTCATGCATTAAATCATATATCTTATTAAATTATGTTAACAAGCCATATAATTGGCAACAACAACAAAATGTCACATAACATAACTTGTTAAATAAGTTAAGTACTAAAATGCATTTAGATGATCGTTTGAATAATTAAGTAAATTTTGAGGTGCCAAGTTTCCCTTCCCATAATAAATATTGAAAAATGTCGACTCAATCTAGATTCCAGATCAATGCAATATGAGAATATGAGATGAAGAGTACTCTAAATATGATAAAATGTTTGGGTTCTTTCTAGAATCATGCTCCGATACTCTTTCAAAACATCTACTCCATAAGTTTAGCCAGTAGTAGATAGGCCTAGCTCATTACAACATAAGCATCCATAAACATATTAGGGCACACATTAATCATCTATTTTTGGAAACATTTTATGGAGAATTGAAAAAACTATAAAAAAAAGTTAGTAAGTTTTTTATTTTTTCATAAAAAGTTTTCTAAAATTATTTATTAATATATATTCTAAGGGCACACGTTAGCAAAACCCATCATACTATACAAATTAACTATTTAATTATTAAAAAAAAAAAACTATTTATGCAAGCAATGCAATAGGCCAAATTCCCGGATTTACCGCTGGTCCATTGGGTGGTCCTTTACACGATTTGTATAGGGTTAGGCTCTTAGCAAGTTTTTTTTTTTTTTTTTTTTGGTAGCCCTTATAAAGGACAAAAATTCTGTCTAGTAAACTGATCAGAAGGGAAATAGCTAGTGATAATATATGCATATGGAACCTAATTAGCGTCCGTTTCGTTTTGTTATCTACTATTATTAAGCCAGAAAATGCTTTTCTAAATTAAAAAAGTTAAAATCTTGGTTATATTTAGTAAGGTCAAAAAAAGTTTTTTGCAAAATTTTAAATTAAAAGCACACTCCAGCTTTTGTACAAAAATCGCTTTTGTGAAATTACACTTTGCGGAAAGAACCAATGTTGTGCATCCCCGGATTGTTGCTCAAGAATAGATTTTGTTGTTTTGGGTGCGGCCATTGCTAAGACAATAATTTCAAGCATATTTCATATTTTCTCTCTTTGCAGTTCCTTCATCAGTTGGACTTCACCATGGTAAGAAACACTACTAACAGTGCAACTTTTTTTTTTTTTTTTGGAGGAAACTAGCAGTGCAACTTAAAAGGCCATTTCAAGCATTTCTCAGCATCTAGTTGTTATTTATAGTTTTATACACACTTGATAGCAATGTAATTAGGAAACAAGTGGTTTCCCAAAAAAAAAAATATATATATATATATATATATAAGTGAATAATAATTTTAAAAAAAGACCCTTTATTAAAAATAAAAATAAAAACTGATGAGAAAATTATAAAAACCTCCCTAAGGTTTATTAAAATCTACACTTTGACCCCTATTTTCAAGTTTACAATTTCATCCTCTTCAAAATTTTCAAACTCGTGATAATGTTAATGAAATCGAAAAAATACATAAGTTCCTACATAAGAGAGGTCAACAAACAAAAAAAAAAAAAAGTGTTCCACTTCCATCCCAAATTTTGTAAATATCTTTGGTTTTATACTAAGTGCATATCTTACTGAACTTTATTTATAATCCTCTCTCTCTCTCCAGAATTAGTTCTAGTTGCATATTTTTGTAACTTTCATTTGTTATTTTCCTTGGAGTTGTTAAGGAAAAAGTATATATTATATTGTATTACTATTATATGCATGCCTCACACATAGTATGTGGAGTTCATCCACATGTAAGACCCACATATTCTAAGAGGGCGTTTGGTTCGTTGTAATATGTCTTTAATGTGATGCACATTATGATGATGTGAAATGAAAATTTTTTGTTTTATTTTTTTATTTTTTCTAACATTACCATAATCTAAAATTACAAAATATATCGCATCATCTTTCTTAAAAAATGTAATATTGTATTCTTGTATTGATATTACATTAATGTAATATTACAATAATGTAATATTATGGTGTAATGTAACATCACGACGAATCAAACGCTCCATAAATGTAATGTCACATATAGTGGAAACACAATTTACTCTCTTCTTGTCAAGGGTAGTAATCCTAGCAACCTAGAAGTTAATTAGATGCAGATGCAAGATGCCTTCTAGGTACGATAGAACAAACCGTACAGTGCTGTTTAGAAGTTTGTCTCTACGAACCGTACAGTGCAATACGCGTATATGCTTTCGAGTATGGAACAATCATGTTATGAAATTTGTCTCTACGAATATCCCATGTGAGACATGTCCCTAGCAGTGCTGTTTAGAAGTACACAGTACGGCTGGAATTTGTATTGAATATTGAATGCATATCATAGCCTCTTAGGCTAGCTTATCTCTTTATATATCTTCTACTAGGGCGTGCAATCTTTTTCTCTTCTACAATTCTACTACTGTTTCCTTGGGCAGGTCATGTAATGACAAATTGGGCACAGGCCAGTCATCACATGGTGTACCTTCATTTCCAACATTTTTCTTTTTCTTTTAACGAATAATTTTCAAGTTCTTTCTTACCTAGCTATATAAGAACCAATCTAGAGATAATGGTCCCCTTTGCTAGAAGCATATAAATTGACCTCACATTGAGGTAATTGAAGGACATCATTGTTACCATTATGTAATAGACATTGAGAGTTAGAATGTAACATCATAGCCTCTTAGGCTAGCTTTTTTTTTTTTTTAATCTTTCTCTAGGGGTTCCTTGCGCAGCTCATGTAATGGTTTGTATCCCAAATGACAAATTGGGTACAGGCCGTTCATCGCATGGTGTACCTTCAATTCCAACATTTTTAAGAACAATTAACAATGGGCTAGGAGGAATTTAGTTATAACTGCCCCCTTTGCTAGATGCATGTCAATATAGCTTAACCTTACATGAAGGTAATTCAAGGACATCAATTGAACCACTTGTGGACGTCCCAATGGAACAATATCTTCTCGATTTTAAGTTATCTGTATTTCATTTATTTTACGGTTAGGCTGAATAACATTGTATAGATTATGATCTCATTTAAAAGTTTATATAACATGGCAATCTATACATTTTCATATTTGTAAAATTTAATTTGAGTCATGAAATTGATCAATTTTAAATGAAGATGATTATTTTCTTATTTGGATATGGTACACTACTATTGTCATAGTGTAATGGAGTTTGAGAGTGAGAGATAGTGTGGCAAATTTGAAAGAATAGAGGGGGATTGAAAAGAAAAAAAAAAATACATCATATACATATGACCAAATTAAATCATAGACATTTGGTTGTATTAATTTAAACCCTAAAAATGCAATTTTTCGGGATAATGATTTTTATCAAAAAAAAACTTCGAAAAATTCAATAGGTTGAAAATGGGGTAATGAAATGGATGGCAAGGAAGCTTTGGTTACAATGGCCATCATTAACAGCTCAAGTGGTAAAGGTTATAATGAGATTGGATACGTGTTATGTTCAAATAAGAAAATGGAAAGAAATTACTGCATCTTAATTCAATAAATATTTTTATTTTTATTTTTATTTTTATTTTGAATATAACATAGAAATTCTACTCTAATTGTAGAGTGATAATCGTGTCAAGATGCATGGTACTTAATTCACTAAGTACTGATATAATGGGCATGTGCAAGGTTATTGATTGCACATAGAGGGATCAGATTTGTTGAAAGAAGGAATGGGCTTCAGAATTGGAATGGTATTGGCATTTTTATTTTTTGGGTCAAATGATCTTATTCTAGTGAAATCCAAGTTGCTTGCGACTCCCACTTGGCCCATTTTCAATTCCTTGTAAAGTGAAGTCTGATCCTATTGTTTCTCATATGAAGACAGCCCAATAAGCTTTATAAAACGAATTGGGGTCCTTTGAGGGTTGAGGACCTTTTCTTTTCTGGATAAAACATTTTATTGTTAAAAAGGGACACCCATCTCTTTTACACAACCCAACCCAAAAAAGAAATGGTCCTAGACCCACTACAAAAGGAGGGCAAATGGCCAAATTATGCAGGCAAAATTGAGTTCCCTATGTACAAACACAACAAATTCACAATTTTTTTTTTCATAACGATTGATTCTGAAGTAGCATTGGCGCATAATAAAAAGTAATATTAGTTGTATTCTTGTGTGAAGTAATATTGTATTACAATCTGCCAACTCGATAATGTATGAAAAAGTTGTGAAATTTGTTGTTTTACAAAAGATATGTTCCAAATATAGGAATACTTGAAGAATCGAAACCATATCCAAGCACAAGGTGGATCATCTAACGAGCTCAATTCTTCGACGACAGAAATTAAGAGCATCACCCCCTTCAAGGATTAGTCTGTAGAACTTTCCATTGTGACCAATTAAACTCCTGCTATATATGGCCTTGCCAACCCCGGTACTAATGCTAAAATTTTCCACAAATTTAGCATTTAGACCAGCGATATTTACAACTCTGTGTGACCCAACCTAAGGCGAGCATTTATGCCACGTAATTTTCCTAATATAACCACGTTCTTGAAACGTATATTTGTTTATATTCTCTGTAAGATCCATCCATTATTACTTGACCATTTGAAGTCTTTGCTTTCTTAATTGGCTTAATATACACCAGAAATTTGTTTAACACGCCAACCAATTACGCCTATATTTTGTGCCTTTTGCCTCAATTGTTCACCTATATAAAGCATAGCTAACCACTAACCAAAGAATTCATCTCTTGAAGCCTAATAGGCTAAATTGCATTCACATTGTTGCGATCCAAAGCTAATTGTTTATCTGTCTCTCACATTGCTGAGGCTTTGTGGAGAGACCCCATTTTTTTCTCTGGAAGCATAGACATGGCGAAGGAGTTGAGATACATGCAAAACTACATTGAAGTTGCACCAGCCCCTCTCATATCCCACCAAAGATATTCTAGCTGTCCCAAGCTAGAGACCATTGTTGAGGAAGCATCGACTGAGAAGTTTGAGACTGTACCAAAGAGTCCGGTTATGTTCCTTCTTCCTGTATTGTTTATTTTCCTCTCTTACAGTTTGTTGTGTAGACATGTTGTTTGAGGTGGGAAATTTTCTCTACATAGAAGGGAAAGGAAATGTATACGATTAGTTATTTGAGAGTGCTTGCTAATTGGCACCTTTAGATTTTAAAATGAATCAGTCTCTAAAATTCTTGAATGTAGCAAAATTCATGATAAACTCTCTCTCTCTCTCTCTCTCTCAAATATATATATATATATATATAAACGTCCTGTGTGAAATTATGAACATTGTATATATATCAATGAGTGTGTGAGAACAATCTTCCTAAAATTAAATTTGCAAGAATTGGATCCGTAGCACATTTTAAAGGTCAAAATCCAAATTTTCCCGAAGTTATATACAACGAGTTGTTAGATTATTTCTATTAGAATATTTCATATGGCCCGCATAGAATTATTTTATTTAATAATAATAATTAGAGTAATAGATAAAGAACATCTTATTTGGTAAACAAACACTTCAACAATAATTATAAATAGCACTTGTTGATGGAAGGACTAGTATAGAAGGGAATCAACCATAAAATTGAAGAGGTCCCTAGCCCATGAAAAGAAGTTTGTATTCTCCATTAAATGATTTTCTAATGTGTAGTCAAAGACTAGCAGAATTCATTCATTTCACTATTTTATAGTAGGTATTTCTCTGCAAATCACTCGAACAACAATGACAAGAGTTATGTTTTATTTTATCTTGAGATAGAAAATAAAAGGGTCAAATAATTTTTTAGGTTGAGAAAACATTTAAAATATACTTTCTTCTCGATTTCTTCTTTTCTTTCTTCTATGCCTGAGCTCAAAGAAGGAGGAAATTATTTATTTCTTTTGAAATTGCTTTAATATTTTATTTATTTTTACTAGTCTTTTTTTATTGGGCCTGCATCCATTATGTGGCATATATAGGGGTTACATCCCTATTAAACTTTTTATTTATTTATTTGACATCTGTATGAAACTTATTAATATTTGATGTCCTGTACTTTCATTATATCAATTATCATTTCAACGATTGACTTCTCCCATAATTATTTGAAGTACAATTACATATATAATACTTCCTCTTTACATAATAATAAATTTTATTAATTAAATTCATAATGAAGTCTACCATATATGTAAAATGAAATTGAAGAACGCATCATTATGCTCAAGCTCGGGTAATGAATAATTTTTCTTTCATAATTTGGTTTTCATTTAGCATCCTTGCACAGTCAAGTAATATCGTACAGTTTATATTCAAAATTTGTCCCAGCAAGACAACATAACATGTCTTATGTCTATTTACTTATTGCCCATGATTCCTGCCCACCCTAAAACTTGGAATGCTTAAGCTGGTTCATTTCCTGAAATTTTCATACAGTGTTTAAACTTTAAAGGCCCATGTCATCCATTATTAATATCAAACATAATTATGAGAGAAATCCGTAATCCTCTTGCCTCTTGAGAGAGAGAGAGAAGACAAAAAATATTCAATTCATAAACTAATAATCAAATGATATAGAATTTAGATATAAAAATAAAAAAAATTAGGCTATTTTTTAGAATTAAAGCACTCAACCTCACATAACAACAATGTTCAAATATATAAATACTCCCCTGGAGACATTTGATTTTTCTCTTCATTTCCGGACCTCAAACTACAGCCAAAACTTTCTCATAATTCCTCTCATGCTATATTATTAAACTAATGCACCATGTCAAGCCTCTTCACTGTGTAAGAAAAGGAACAAAACCACAGGCAGAAGCAAAGGAAGAACCAAGTACGCTTCCTTTTGCATAACTTCAAAGTTTTCAGACCCTTCTTCAATAATTGGCTCTAGTTTAGGAGAATTCGAACATTTCTTGTGAGATATGAGAGGGGCTGGCGCAACTGCATCTGCACCCCAGTTTTGCATGTGTCTCTCCTTCACCATCCCTGAAAGAAAAAGCTTTAGAAAATGGAATTTTGTGGAGTTGTTTTGGCTGTGTGTTGCGGTAGATGAAGACTGTGAAATTTGTCAATGGGTTTTGGGGAGAGACAGGAGTGGATTGGAGATAAGAGTCTTGAGGTAAGCTAGGATTATATAAGGGCTTAAATTTGGATGAGTGCGAAATGAGGAAAGAAGAAGGAAAGGGCTTTGAAGTTAGAAGGTTGTCCACAACTTTGGATCAATTAATTATATAAGTTGTTACACGTGAACAAATGTTTGACCTTTAAGAATTAGTTAAAAAAAGGTTTGAACTTTAAGAGTCCAGTATTATAAATTTTATAAAATGATACGTAATCGGTCACAAAAAAGTATGTTGGACATATACGTTATATTCTTGAAATTTATTAATCACATATATTATCACTTCAGTTTGTAAATATTGAGTAATAAAACTTGTATTATCTTTTATATTTTCTAAAATTTAAATGTGCCTTGAGCCTTGGCACACCAACGTATGGTTTAAGGATACAATAAGAATAATGCTAGTGTGGCAGCTTGTTATGTCATTATTTGAAATGATTGTATTTGTTTTTCATTCGTTACCATTAGAACCAAATAAAAAATATTTGATTCATGCTAAATAATCCACATAATGTCTATATTTTATAAATTGAAAGAATATGAATATGATGTAAAAGAGTATAAATACAATCAAATGAGAAACAATTAATACAACATAAATTATCATATATAAAAAAAAATAGAGAGTTTTATATACTGAATATGATATTTTTTTTTTCTAAGACTTATTGTATATATTATTAGATCTTGTAAAGATACATCTTGTTTATAAGATCTTTTTTTTTTTCCTTTTATTAGAAATAATGCAGAATACAAATATAAAATGTTTTATTAAAAAAAAAAAAAAGTTGTTGGGGGACAGCCGCCCTCTTTATTTATGATAAACTTTATAGAACTGTACGTAATTGACTTCTTCTTTTTTTCCATCTTTGCTTTTTGTAAAGCATGAAAAATCAACTTAATGTTTACCAAAAAAAGAAAGAAAGAAAAATCAACTTAATTGGTGTTCTTGAACTTTCCGCGTTGTTATTATAGCACAGAAGTTAGAAAATTAACGAAATTGTTTCACTTTTGAACCTTTGACCCATGCACTAGCGTCGAAAGTTTGATCCTTTAATAAGAGCTGCTACCAAGTCATGAGTGGAAGACCCATATTCTCAAGTCAAGTCCCGTGGAGGAACACATGCGAACCAATGGGTCTCGAGATCATTGAAAGATTGTGGACATGCATAATGAGTTTAAAATTTAGACTAATTTGGATTTAGATTTATAATATGTTGATAAAGAGAGGAGCATCCAATAAAGTGTGGAACATCATTTGGCACTTTTGGCTTGCTTAAATATTCTTTCACTTAGAGTACTCACATATTCTCAAAAAAAAAAAAACATTAGTACTCACATTAATGCATGTATAACACCCAAAAAAAAAAAAAAGTAAAATTTATACATTTTTGTTTAAAAATGACTCACATCATTAAGTGTATAATTGTGTAAATTAACTTACAAGTTTGCTACAATAATCATGTATATTTGCATTGATACTATTCATTTTGCATTTAATTTTTTATTTTATTATTTCTTTATATATTCCAGGATAAAGGAAGAGAGTCAATAGTAGTTGCTGTACGTGAAGAAAGATAAACAATTAAAAAAAAATCAAATGTACTGTAAAATAAATAATCTGATATGACACGTGTGGGTGTTTTGAAAAGTATGTAAAATAAAACATGCAAATTCTTACGCTAAAATAGATAAAATTTTTTGCATAATCTGATGCGATGCTTTTACATCTATCATTTCACACGCATTCAAAATTAATACAGAAATGTCCGTATTTTAAAAATATTTATATTTTAACACTGAATATTGTTAAATAATGAATGTGCAAGAATCAACTCTGTCGCCGTTACCCTCAATATCAAATTACTATCATAAACAGCGTGACAAACGTGCTTACGAGGTGTGTGTGTGAAAAGAACGCAAAAGAATTGAATAGAAACAGGTGTGCCACGTACTAATGGGAAGGTGGCATTATAATTAAGAAACCAACCAAGCAATTATGGGTGGATCAGCCGAGACCAACCTGCAACCAATCCATGCTCTCCGGTACAATCCAACACGTTGCTTCTCCCTCGTGTTATTTGCCATAACTTGTTGAAATAGTCGAATATGAGCTATGAATAATCCCTTTCATCTGAATTTATTATTTTCTTTCTCTCTTACAGAGTTACAGAGTTACAATCGATTAAAAATTGTGGTACAAATTAAAAGTTATCTCTAGATCTGGACTTTCTCATCACATGTTCAAGTAAGAGTAATGCTACAGATAAACTATTTTACTACAATTTTGCAAATTGCTAATGTGGCAAATTCTTACTAGTTCTAATATGGACCCATCATTAACATTACATTTTTACTTATAATAACTATTTGAAAAATGCTAAAACCACATCGACAATTTGTAAAAATATTTTAAAATACTTTGTGTCTGTTGCATTACTCTTCAAGTAATTATTCATAAAATCATAGTAACACAATAATGAAGCGATAGTGTGATACTTCTTTCTTTCTCTTTTGAAATTCAAGTCGTGACAGACAAGTTTAAATTGGACGCTAGCTCTTTACACGGGTTTTCTGAGATTAAAAAATCCTTTCTTTCTTGTTCTCATTTTACAATACATTACACTCAAATCAGAATTTTAATACAATTGAATTGTCTCAATTGAGTACTTAAAACTTGCTAAACAAACAAAAAATGAAAACTTTATGTTGGGAGTGGGAAAGCACAAGTTACCAGTTTTTTCTGCATAATTATACATTACTATTCTTGCCAATACAATTGTATGTAATTTTTACCTCCCTTCGGATTAAACAAATGTCTATTTAAACAATCAGTACACTGTTTACACTTTCAGATTCCAATATGGTGTATCAAAAACTGCAAAACGTAAAATGTTCAAGGTCATCCTCCAACAATGATCAATCCTCACTCAATAAATAAATTTAAAAAAAAATTATAGTAACAATGGGAAGAATAGGAATCTTGTAAAACCGGGGACGCCTTCGAACCCCACTACCATGTTTTCAACAAACTCCAATTGTAAAGTGTCTTCTTTTAAAATCAAAGAATGCTCTCTGTGTCTTCAATTCTTTATACCTGGAACCTACAACTTCAATAAGACTTCACTTAATTATATCCAACGTGTGTGTTCCTGTTGCAATAAAGAATAAAATCATTAATATGCCGTGGCCAGTCGATATGTGAACTATTATTCCTACATAAACTCAAACTTCCAACAATTTTTTTTTTTTAACACACAAATATCAACAAGGATGCCACTTATTTAATAAAAAAATCAGCTAGGACGTCAAGAAATACCAGTCAAATTTACCAAGAGACTATTTTAGTTTATACGCATTACACACCTAAAGAAAAAGCTGAGGTGTCTATATGATAAAGTAGTAGATATTCATACTCCAAAGTGATTTCAAAAAATTGACCACTAATGAAAGCATGTTAGCCTGTTAGAGATCTTTTGAGATGGCTCTGTTTGTGTGTGTGTGTGTGGGAGAGAGAGAGAGAGAGAGAGAGGCAGGAGGGGGAGGGAGAGGGGGGAGAAAAAGATTTGGATTAGTGATGAATAACAGGACTAACAAATCGTGGCTAGCATAAGTGGGTCAAAGATGAGAAAGAATTCAAGTTAGACCCAGTTAGAAGGCCTTGATATTTAGATGTTGCAGAGACATAACAAAAAAAATATGTATATATTTAGATGTAGCAGAGGATGAATATGCAGAGAAAGCAACAAGTTATGATGGATATCCAAAAAATATTACCATAAATTTTTCACATGAAGCAACATGAAGACAATGGCGATGACTATACAATAAGAACCAACAAAAATGTAGGCAAACCCGGGGAAGTCATTCTTTCCTCCCAACCAGCTTGACGTTGAAAGAACAAGCTTCTTTTTCCCGCCAAAACTATAAGTGTTGTAGTTGTTCATTAGGTTGACTAGTATAACATCATTTGCATGCAAATTTTCTTCAATTCTACCATACAACTTCCGGAAGCTAGGCAGAGCAGCTGTGCGCATCCATACAATAAGATCTTCTTGATCACTTAGCTAATTATGGTGAAGCACCCCACCAACCAATACAAAAGAAAAAGGTAAGGCCAGATAGCATTATAAGAACTCATATTTTAGCCAATATTAGAGAGAGAGAGAGAGAGAGAGAGATGGTGCAGAACAAGGGGAATAGACACACCAAGAAGATGACAAAAAAAAAGCAATAATTTTTCCAACATATCATATCCATATAAGGCAGGTACTGAAATTGATTTGGGACTAGGGGCCCCTATTAATTCTCCCAAAATTCCCAGCTTGTAAATCCAAAACAGAATTTCCCTAATCAGAGGACACAACAATCAATCTCATCATGTCATCGATGTTAACATTTACTCAGTGCAGCATTCATCTGACACTAGATAGAAAAGGAAAGAGAACAACCACTGTACAAACCCCTTTCAACTAGTCCTACTATGGTGCAACTCATTTTTGTGCAACAAAGTGAAGGTATTATCAATTATTTAATACTTTTCATAAGTTTCAATCATAATAGTTTTTTTAATTTCTTAGAACTTTCGGTAAAAGAATTGATGCTAGAACAAATTATCTTAATAATTTTAATAGTGAATTTCGGGGAAAAAGAAACCCACCATAAGCCAAGTGACAAATGGTCAGCATGTGATACCACGCAGCAGAATCATGGCATTAAAAACCAAAGTTTTATTATATTCCATATTATATTGTCAGTTACCAACTAAATTTGGACACGGTTTGTGTAGGGCTGCAAACTATACAGGGAAAAAAAACTGCATAAGTACTGGAGAGGGATGGTTGTAAAGCTGTAGCAAGTTATAATTCAGTAGCCTCATATTCAAGAATAAAGGAATACAAACAAAGAAAAATGAATTGTTGCACACTGGTATTACTCACAGGAACACTTGAATTTAGCTTTCCACCCCCAATCAAGGTCCCATTCTGGAAATTGAAGGGATAAACATGCTTCCCAAATTTGTGATCACGGTCACTCTTCCATGATATGTTCTTCCTGTTAACATTCAATTCTGATTTCCCACGAATAAATTTATATGTATCATTAAACAAACTCCATGCTACCAAACCACATGGGACAATTGGAAGACCATTGTTGGACTGTTCAGGTTTACAGAGACTCGTTTTATTGGACCCTAATCCATGCAAGAGTTGCTGATCACTTCTACTTTTGACATACCTGGAAAAGTTTTGGGAGTTGTCACTAAGTGGAAGCACACAGTAGAGATTACAAGTAGTACAAAATGTTCAAATCATTTGGCCTGACCCATAAAAAATAAAAAAAAAACCCCACAATTCTTCTAAAGAATTTAGGCATAAAAAAATATTTCTCAAATCTAACAATCGAGAAATGATTAAATTTTCCATCTAATCAAGTTAAAATTCAAATTTTGATTTTATTATCGAGGCTCTTAAACTTTTTAACTGTCAATGAATACTTTACATTGAAGTTTTAGAAATTCTATATATAACATATAGATATATCTAGAACAGTACATAACTTTAAAGGTTGTTTCTTTTCTTTTCTTTCCCCCTTTTTTTTTACATTTGAAAATAATTCTATTGAACCACATGGAACCAAAGGAGGCCACAAGGCGATACTGTAGATCTGAAGCCATAAATTCTATATAATAGCAAAACAATTCCACCACAATTCCCTCTATGAATCCATTGAACTATACAATTATCATCAAGAAGCCCATAAAAAAGAGCCAGATTTTATGCATAGATAAACAGGATTTAAAATAATAACAATAATAATAAAAGAAACAATTAAAAGATAACAGGAGAAATAAATAATTATAGAAGCAAAGGAAATAAACAGTAAAGATTGTGCCTTTCACTATATCAGAAATTAAAACTAAAGAACACTCACCTTTGGTGGTTTTGACAGTAGTTATCAAGCTGATAGTAGAAAATGCAGAAAAGAATGTGAAGAACAATGACCTAACTCTAAGGAGCAAAAAAGGTCCACTATTTCTACATATTTCCAACATGTAAATGATTAACTTCACGTGTAGAGAATCATGTAGGGAAACATCAACGGATGCATTTGCATTTTAAGCAACAAAAATAATTAATTGCCATTCATCAAGGATTGTGAACTTTGAAGATCCAGAGTATCATATCCAGCATGCATAAGTTCTTCAAGGGCCAAACAACACCAGAATTCCCCAGAAAAATGGGCACAAAATACCATAACTAACCCCGAAAACCAGGCAATGGGCTCAATGGCCACCAACCTAGCCAATGAAATTAATGCACTAAAGAGACAGCACCAACTTCATGCAGGCGTGGAAAAAGGGTACAATTGTTTTTAGTATTTGGCCTACCAAAGGCATAATTGCAAGGATTACTGTTTTTCTTCTCTTTCAACTTCTTATTTCTCTTTAATTCCGTGTACTTTTACATGTTCTATATTAAATCCCAAAAAAAAAAAAAAAATCCATGAGGGTGGTTTCTTGTCAGGTTTTACGATAGGCAATGCAGACAATCATGATCTAATGATATCCCATTTGCTTTTTGCTCATGATAGCCTACTTTTTTCTGATGCTAACCCTAATAAGATTGGGCATCTAAGTTATATTCATACATGGTTTGAAGCTATTTCAGGCTTGAATATGAACCTGGGAAAATCAGAGTTGGCACTGGTTGAGGTTGGTACAAAATATAGATGCCTTGGCAAAAATCTTGGGATGAAAAACATGTTTGTTACCGATGAAATATTTGGGTCTTCCTTTAGGAGCCATATTAAAAGTGAGTTCCATTTGGAACACTATTTTGTAGAAAATGGAAAGAAGACTGGTGGAATGGAAGCGGTTATATTTGTCTACATGAGGAAGAATTACTTTGCTCAAGAGTACCCTATCCAACCTTCCAACATATTCCTTCAAATTGGGGGGCTGGCTGTAAAGAACTTAAAGTTGTTCAAACAAGCATTATTTGGTAAGTGGTTGTGGTGTTTTGGTAGGGAGAGAGAGGCTGTATGGAGCAGGTGATGGATTGTAAGTATGGTTCTATGGGGGGAGCTTGGATGGTGTACCACTGCTATGAATGGGCCTTATGGTGTGAGACTTTGGAAATATATAGAATGGGGATAGGAAAGTTTCTCACGTTTTATAACTTTGGAAGTAGGAAATGGGACAAGAATTAGATTTTGGGGTGATGTATGGTATGATGACACTCCTTTAAAGGAATCTTTCCATGAGTTATTTTGTATAGCAAGGAATAAGGAGGCTTCAGTCGCAGGCTACGTGCATTTTAGTAATGAACCGGGATATCAGGCATTTAATTTTACTAGAATGGTGCCAGATTGGGAGCAGGAGTCTATCTTGACCTTCTTGGAATTGATATAGTCAGTTTTAGTGCGAGGTCTGGGAGAGGATAAAATGTGTTGGAAGCTGGCTAGTCAGAAGGGTTTTGAGGTGAGTTCTTACCATAGAGCTTTAGCCCCTAGTGGAGCTGTGAAGTTCTCATGGAAAGTAGTTGGAAGCCTAAGGTTCCTTCAAGAGTTTCCTTCTTTATTTGGACTGCATCTGTGGGGAGAATTTTAACAGCAGAAAATCTGAGGAAGAGAAATATCATTTTGGTTAGTTGGTGTTGTATGTGTAAGCAAGATGGGGAGACAATGACTCATTTGCTTTTGCATTGCCTTTTGCTAGAGAAATACGGGATATGGTTTTTGGGTATTTGGAGTTCATTGGGTGATGCCTATGGATGTCATAGATTTACTAGCTTGTAGGCAAGGTAGATTGTGAAGACATAGAAATAATGCAATATGGAAGGTTATTCTACACTACTTGATGTGGTGCATATGGCGTGAAAGAAATGCTAGGATTTTTGAAGGATGTAAGCATCTATCTTAGAAGTGAACATGCATTTTCCAAACTTTTTCCAAGTGGATGATGGCAGTAGGAGCGTATCCTTTCTATAATTTATTAGATTATATGGATCATTGCAATCTTAGAACCTAAATGTGTTATTCATCTAGTATACCCCCTGAAACTTGATGTATCAGTTTCCTCATCAATAAAATTTATTACTTATCAAATAAAGAAAAAATTAAAATCCCTAACATCATGCGTCACACCTAAATATCATAAAAAGTTTTGTTATAGACTAGAGAGAGAGATAGATTGAACACTACACAGAGCTATTAGAGAATTTATATTTCAAAACCTGTAAAATAAGGGAAGGACTAAAAAAAGGTGCAGTTATAAACTTCAGTAAAGGCTTCTGTAAGCATGAGTTTGTTTCACCATAGTAAGTCAGAAACTGATCTAGAAAAGTCCATCTATGCCATCAATTTAGCTCAAAATTAGAAGGCCTTCTGGGTAGAGGGTGGGGGAAAGCAACAAATTAACAAAGAATATGGTAGATTGGCAGACAAATTTGAGACTTAACCAATGTCTTTCAAAGAAACTTAAATCAGGAAAGAGGGGAAAAAAAATTGAAATTATTTTAATTAAAACTAGAAGCTCATAAGCTTGTGGATTGGTTGGCCCACTAATTGCTTACATGAAATGTTGTGTGATTGTTTGCATTCACCTGAGACTCAACATAACAAGGAAGCAGCTAAAAAGATCTTTAAGCTATCTGATGCCCTATTGCAACTTTATATTTAAAGCAATAGCCTTTGTAGATAGAGACTTCTAAAGAAGACAACCTACCAGGTTTACTCACTAATATGTACATGGATCGACCTCAGCAGTAGTTGATAAATCAAGTGCTGATCATTTTGATGATGTGCTTAAAACAAGCGATATTACTCAAGCAGATGGATTTTATACTTCGTATTGTTCAAATAAAACTAATATTTCCTGATCACCTACACTAGCTGGCAATATGATGAAGGTGATGACAAATCTAGGACTCCATTTGTTACCTCGTTCAGAAAAAGATCGAGTGCTCTTTACATGTAAGAGACTGAAATTCCATAAAACAAATGATATAGACACAGTCAAAATTTTATGCAGAACTATTATTAACACTTTAGAAGAGAAAAAATAATATAAACTAGTTGGACTACTAAATCTATACTAAGAGGACACAAGAAATTTCTTCTGAATAATATCTCTCCCTAGATTTGATCATTTATAGGAGTCTAGCTACCGGCTATTCTACTACTATATGACAGTAATTTAAGCTCTTGGACAGCAAGGAGCACATCACTTTACCCATTTAAACTTTCCTAACTGCTGCTTCTTTTTTTCTTCCTTTGGGAACTGAATTACCCCAAGTTCTCAACCCAAACTACTTGATTATAATATCAACATTTTCATTTGCAAGATGCTAGGAATTGTCAGGAGATTTAGGATAGTAAATTGTGCTCAGCTAAACCTAAGATGGCATGTACATTAATTAAAGGAAAAATATTTGTCAAAATTGAAGAATGAATTTTGAAAAGGAAGCACATAAATCAGGAATTGTCATTGAATGGGGTAAACACCAAAAAAGGAAAAACATTACCTTTAAGGTGCGAGAACAATTTTTCGGATATGAGCTATCTTTAATATATCCCAGCTTATTGCTTTTAAATTGTTCTGGTACACAATCAATATCATATCGGTCCACAATTTCAACAACCTATAAATCATATATCATATAGATAATCATTCACAAATCTGTGCTCCATAGGAGTGTGCGCCTTTGAAGGGAAATAGAGAGTACTTACACTTCGCGATGCATGAAGAGAAACAAGGCCAATAGGAATGAAAATAGTACCGATCAATAGAAATGTCAAAATGACCTGCAGAGGAATAGTCAAAACCACAAAGTAGACACATAATAATGAATGGTTGCTATTGGAAGATTCAGATATAAATAGCAGCCTTGAGAAATTACCCATGCTGGTGTTAGTACAGGTTTACAAGCCGGAAGATTCTGCTGTGTAAACTTATTAATAGCTGCAAAAGCACCATACTAAAATCTATTATACATTAACCTAGATTTAGTTAAATACAAATATGTTTATTAAAAAAAGTTGACATATCCCCAAAGGATAGTACAATCGGTGGGTGATTATGGCTTATGCAGTGAAGGTCACTAATTCTAATCTCCCCTCGCCTAGGGACCAAACTCACTCATCTAGAATGGATAGAAAGACAGTTGATATCATGCCAATGGGAATTTTCTGGGAAGATAATCTCCAAGTTGCAAGATTAACCAATAAATTAGAGAGAAGAAAAAAATGCTCAACTAATGGTGGATACATTTGATTCCATATTATTAACTTTTATAATTCTTCTAATAACTCGAAGCTCAATCACAAAAATGGGAATACAGTGCATCTGGACAACATTAGTTCCTCTTAACATACTGGAGAAATCAGTATCTATCTGAGAAAGAAGTGATGTGATGTCCTTCCAAGCAACGTTCAGATAGATGGCTTTCATTTATGCATGTAGTCAAGTAAATCCCTATATGAGAGAGAGAGACAGAGAGACAGAGAAAATTATGATAAAATTCAAGATGGGGTAATTAACATTCTTGGCTATGCACTGTTAAACCCAACAATTAGAAACAAGGCACAATATTGGTTTGCCATAAGCATGTGGAGAGCCATACTAACATTTTAAATAGAAGGTAGAGTGAAAATAATGATCGAACTCAGGATCTTCTACTCTGATACCATGTTAAATTACCAATTGTCCCAAAATCTTAAGTTATTAGAAAATTGAGAATTTAATCACTTGTCGATAATTATAACCAACAAAGATAATTCAAATGAGCATGATCTGAAGTAAAAGACATAAAGACATCTAAAACCAGATGTACGGAAATTAAACAATTATCTTAATCTCTACACTAGTTTAGAAAGCTCAACACCCTTAAGAATCTGCTTCTCGTAATTTCCCCTTCTAAGGCACCTCCTACCAGCTGAACTGTCTAGAATAAAAAGTTGGCAAGGGATACTGTAATGACAACCAGTCTTCTTTAAGGAACATAAGTAAAATATAAATACAATCCCATCGCAATAATTTCAGTCAAATATAACAATCATTGGGGGATAATAAAAAATGGTAGCAAAATAGATAATAAGGTATATGCAATCATGCATATAACGTGGGAATCAGACACTTTTTCTAGCATTAACCCCTCACATGTCTAAAACTTCCTAAAGTTTTATCAAGTATGAATCAATTTGTTGTCTTTTCAGTTAATAATCTAATACATAGTACCCATTCTTCCCCACAATGGTTAAAACCAGCACAAAATCCTCTCCTGGTTATATGGCTAAGACAATTAAGATATCAAAAGTCCATTGACTAAAAGTATAACTAGTGCAATTCTTCAATTAGTTGTAAAAAGTGCACATGAACACTCAGCTCAACTTATTTCTACAATCTCTACAAGAGAATCAATAAAAGTATAGACACAAACACAGAGAGAAATCCTAAAATTAATCTTCCCATGAAAATAACTGTCATGAATGAGAAGTAGTAAACAACAAAAACAGAGACAATTGCCTTGACTTCTACATAAAGGCATTCGAGAAGGTTGATCTGGTCTTTCAACTGTTGAGGCACTCCCATGCTCCATTTCAGCAATGCCACTGCACAGAACTAATCTTTTGAAGTCAGCCCATATAAGTTCCAACAACAATTCAAAAACTGCACCAGATATGAAACTTTCCCACACATTGCACCATAAGAAAAAAAATTTCTTTTTTCACGTACGAGTTATTGCAAAGTCGGCCTCAAACTAAACACCAAAGATTGCTGGGAAAACAATGCTTCAACATCAGGGTTGTGGCTGATAAAAATCTTGAACTTTCATATATTCAAGATACAAAATATGGGTTCAATGCAGTAAGATAGGTTATTCCACACAACAACAAGGAGTAAAAAACTCGTGACCGTGACCCAATTTCAAATTTCAAAAATTTATGCCCAAATTCCTTTTTTTTTTTGGAAGAAATCAGAATGCCATACTCTGCCAGTGCCTCATTCCAGAATAAATTAATTTCCTTTAGAATTGTTTGGATAACCAAGTGGGGCATATCATTATGATTTTAGCATACAAAACAACGAGTTAAACCCAGTTGAATGTGCAAACTGGTACAATTCTTTTATTAAAAAAAAATGGTTCTATTTTGAAACTACCCAAAACATTCCCTATAAATATTGAAGATTTTAAGGTTGTCAAGCAAAGATAGGATTGGATAGGCAAACCCCAAATGTAGTACGTACATTGTAACATTCAGAAACCGTTAACGTTATTTTTCTGTTCAACTTGTCCCAAGTAACATACATACATAATGAAAGAAGGTGAAGGAAATAGTTGATTTCGAGTATGTACGTTTTGTGAGCAAGAGAAGAGAAGAGAAGAAGAGTACCTGATAGATTTTGAGCAGAAATGGGAAGGTGATGGATTGAAATCCAGAGGAGAGGAGAGGCGAAGATGATGAAGAAGAGGAATGAAGGGAGAGATTGCCTGGTGTGATGGAATTTTTGGATACTTGAAACTTTAATACTTCCCTGCTATATATTCTTTTCTTTTCAATGGAGACTTGCCACACGGAGAGACATAGGAGATGAAAGACATTAATTGGTCCGCCCATACCATATGAAAGACGCCCTCTTTTTTTTTTTCTTTTCTTTTTTTTCTTTTTTCCTCTGATGACATCAATTAATTTCGTGTGTAAATAAAAATTAAACTTCAAATCTCTTATTCAACCATTATAAACTTTATCAGTTGAGTTAACAGGAATTCACGTTTAATATCAGAGACATTATTTCTTCTCAAAAACATCTTTCTTTTGGGGGGGGTAATGTTATTATCAAGCATTATTCCTACATGTTAAACTATGAATGATGTAGAAAAAATGGTGAGTTTATATAAATATAATAGACAACTAATCACAATTTACATAATAGTGTAAAATTAGCATTATAGGAGGGCGGTTTTTTTTTTTTTTATAAATATTTCTAATTTCAGTTTTCCAATCATAGAGAAAAGGCTGATTGATTTATATATTGATTTATCTGCCGGAAAATAGTTAATATTATTAATGCATGAAATTTTTTTTTTTTTTTTTTTTGGAGAAACTAATGCATGAAAAACTTGATTGTGACATGCTTGGCATTATTTAATGGCATGCCGATAATTTCTAGAGAAAATTTTAACTGAAATTTTTTATTTGTTTTATGTATAGGAGTATAGTCCATGTGAACACTGACAGTTTTTATAAATTTTTGGAAGGTGTTTCACAATTGACATTGCTCCTTTTTCTGTGTTAATTTGTAATTATTTTTTTTGAATTACAAATTACACCCCTAAAATTTAAGAGTGTTTGGATTATTTTACATCCTGAATCTGAAATTCTAAAATTTGGATTTTATTTCCTGAAATTTGGGGTGCTTGGATTTTACATCTTAACGTTTTAAAATTTAAATTTTACCCTCTAAATTTTAAGGGTGTTTAGATTTTACTTCTTAAAATTTTGGGGTATCTTGAATTTTTCACCCTAAAGTTTTAAAATTTTTGGTGTAAAATTCAAACACTTCTAAACTTTAGGGAGGTAAAATTCAAATTCTAAAACTTCAAAGTATAAAATCCAAACACCTCGAAAAAATGCTGGGTTGGTTGTCGCCTTTCTTGCACAACATTTTTGCCAAGCATACAAACCTGTTGAGGTTGAAGCTATGGCAACAACACAAGCCATTGTATTTGCTGGGGAGATTGGAGTTGACAGAATAATGGTTGAAGGGGACTCAAGCACTGTTACGAAGGCTTTAAGTACTAAAAATCCAAGTTTGGCGTCGTATGGACTACTTATTGAAGACGCAAGGGTTTTAGAGAGAAATTTTACAGAATTATCCTATTCTCACACAAAGAGAGAGGGTAACAAGTTGCACATTGTTTGGCAAGATTAGCTCTTAATTTGTCAAATGTTGTAGTATGGATAGAGAATGTTCCACCATTGTTTTTTCCTTTTGTTTAGGCTAACTTAGCCTTTTGTTTGAATTAATATATAAACAGACTTTCTTCTAAAAAAAACAAAGATCAAATAATTTTTTTCAAGTTCAAGTTGGGTCACCAGATCCAAATCCAATTTTGTGACCCTTGTGGGGATTTTTTTTCAAAATAATACCAATTTTCAAATAATTTTGTTAGTTAGCATTGTTTCCAAACTATTTATGAAACTAACATCTCGAGACTAAAATACTCGAGTTCATTGTAGCAACTCAAGTGTATAGGAATCGATTTCCAGTGAAACTCGAGTCCGTAGAAAACGATTTCCGGTGGAACTCGAGTATTATACACTCGAGTTCCTGCTCTACACAAATAAAAAAGAGAGAAACAAAGGGGAAAACAACCTTCGCCTGAGTCGTGGGTTCAATCCGAGCTTGGGTTTGTGGGTTTCGCCACTTGGGTCGTGGGTTCGCTACTTGAGTTCGTGGGTTTTGTTGCTTGGGTTCGCCGCTAGGTTTGCTGGTCGCCAATTGGGTTCACCGTTCATGGTTGAGAGCTTCATGTGATTTATGCTTTGATCCTTGTTTGTGTTTGTGTTTTTGTTGTCTCTTTGGTTGTCATGGATTTTTTTTTTTTTCCCCAGAGGGGCTATTGTGGATTTTTTCAGAGGGGGAGAAGAGGAAGAAGATGGGTATATCAGCTTTTTGGTTTTCTTTTGTGGAACTCGAGTGTTTAATACTCGAGTCCCAGGCGAATTTTTATTGAAATTGAGTCTGTGATACTCGATTTGCTACAGTAATGTCGAGTCCCTCATTCTCGAGATGTTAGTTTGCTAAATAATTTAGTAACGATACTAACTAACAAAATTATTGTAATATTGGTGTTATTTTGAAAAAAATTCTGCCTTGTGGAGAGAGCGCCAACCTTGAAAGTACTAGAAGTAAGCGGCATGGTCACCAAAAATGACTATGCCTCACATGCAGCAGTTAAGAAATCTCCGTCTCCGTCTCCTCCACGACACTTTCCCACATTTTCCCACCACCCAAACAAAACCTTTCAGCACATTCTCTTCCCTCTTTAACCTCTGCACCAAACCCCAACACATTCAACAAATCCATGCCAGGTTCACCCTTCTTGGCCTACACCAAAACCCAACACTCTCTTCCAAACTCATTGACTGCTATGCCAACCTTGGCCTCCTCCATCTCTCCCAACAAGTCTTCATTTCTACTATCAATCCAAGTTCTGCTCTTTACAACACCATTTTGAGAAATCTGTCCAAGTTTGGTGAATTTGAGAGAACCCTTTTGGTGTACCATGAAATGGCCATGAAGTCCATGTACCCAGATGAAGATACTTACCCTTTTGTTCTGAGATCATGTTCTTGCTTCCCAGATGTTGAATATGGGAAAAAGGTTCATGGGCATGTTTTGAAACTTGGTTTTGATTCATTTGATAATGTGGATACTGCTTTGGTTGATATGTATAGGAACTGTGGTGGTTTTGAGAATGAGCAAGAACTGGTTGTAAGAATGTCAGAATGGGATTTGGATTATTGGAATTCTCTGATTCTTGAGGCTTCTCAAAATGGAAATTCTGAGGAAAGTCTTAGGCTTTTTGAGAGAATGAAAGTGGAGAGAGTTGAGCCGGATTCAGTTACTATGATTAACTTGTTAAGGTCAAGCGTTGATTTGAACTCATTGAAGGCAGGAAAGGCTATTCATTGTTTGGTAGTAGTGAGCAGCTTGTGTAAGGATTTGTTAGTGAGTACTGCATTATTGTCTATGTATGCTAAGCTGGGTTGTTTGAAAGATGCAAAATTGCTATTCGAAAAAATGCCTGAGAAGGACTGTGTTGTTTGGAATATAATGATATCAGCCTATTCTCGAAATAGGCATGCCCATAAATCCCTTGAATTATTAAGGCTTATGGTAAATTCAGGAGTTAGAGCTGATCTGTTCACAGCATTACCTGCAATTTCCTCAATTGCACAATTAAAGTCTATTGAGTGGGGCAAACAATTGCATGCTCATGTGATAAGAAATGGTTCGGACTATCAAGTATCAGTTCATAATTCTCTCATTGACATGTATTGTGACTGTTATCATTTAAATTTGGCTTGGAAGATTTTTGACTTATTGGAGAATAAGACTGTGGTTTCATGGAGCACAATGATTAAAGGATATGTGACCCATGATCAGTCTGTTGATGCTTTGTCTCTCTTTGCCCAGATGAAAGCAGAAGGAGTCAGAGTCGATTTTATTACTCTTATTAATGTTTTGCCTGCTTGTGTCAGCATTGGGGCATTAGAAAATGTAAAATACCTTCATGGGTACTCAGTGAAATTTGGCCTCAACCCACTTTCATCTGTTAATACAGCACTTCTTATCAGCTATGCAAAATGTGGATGCATAGAAATGGCCCAAAAGATTTTTGATGAGGAGAAAATCAATGGCAAAGATCTAATCATGTGGAACTCTATAATCAGTGCATATGCTAAGCATGGAGACTGGTCTAAATGTTTTGATCTGTACAACCAAATGGAGCAATTAAATTTGATACCAGATCAAGTAACCTTTCTTGGGCTATTGACAGCTTGTGTAAATTCAGGCCTTGTTGAAGAAGGTAAGGAGTGTTTCAAGGAGATGATGGAAACTTATGGTTTGCAACCAAGCCAAGAACACTATGCTTGCATGGTGGATTTATTAGGGCGTGCTGGGCATATAAATGAAGCGAGAGAACTTGTAAAAACTATGCCCTTCAAACCAGATGCTCGGGTATGGGGCCCATTGTTAAGTGCTTGTAAGATGCACTCAGAAACTGGGCTTGCAGAGTTTGCCGCTGAGAAGCTTATAACTATGGAACCAAAAAATGCTGGAAATTACATATTGCTCTCCAATATTTATGCTGCAGCTGGAAAGTGGGATGGGGTCGCTAAAATGAGGAGCTTTCTTAGAGATAAAGGATTGAAGAAAACCCCTGGCTCTAGCTGGCTAGAAGTAAATGGAAATGTACATGAGTTTCGTGTTGCTGATGAATCTCATCCTAGGTCGGATGATATATATACCATTTTAAGAAACATAGAGTTGGAAATCAAGGAGGCTAAATACAAGAAGGCAGAAAAGCTTTCTTAACTTCCATTTTTCTTCTTTGGTGAAATACAGGGTGCATATGACAGCCATTAATAGCCTTTTATTGAGATGAATCATGACTGCATATGGGTTGATATCAAAGAGCTAATATCATAGGAAGGATTGAAGGACAGAGGTTAATTTTTAGCTACCATTTCATGGAGCTTTTTGATCCTCAACTGCCTAAGATTAGCAAATTCATTGTCAGGGCCTTCTCTTCATGGTTCTCCTTGGATGTTACTTTGCTCCTTAAAGCTAATCCATACAATTAGGACAAAGGCTATCGGCTATCTTTTGTTGTTCTGGTTCTATTGTCCATTTGACCATCTCTTGCTGCCCGTTATACATGTCCGCCTTGCAGTACCGTGTATCATGTTGAGGGCTACCCCTTGCGGGATCAAAGACAATATTGAATCAATGCAGGAAGAAGCAAATTGAGGTAGAGCTATTGTGGTCCTCCTTAATTTTTCTTTTTCCTGATCTTTCTTTCATGCACAGCAAAGCATTCTATCTCCCTTACTGGATCCATCCTCTCTTAAATTGTATAATGAGCAGTAGACCTAGTTTTTTCAAGGCAACTCCCAGTAGAGGCAGTGGCTCAATACAATTAAAATTGCCACTGAATTTTCTATTTTACATTCCCAAAAATGGAATAGCTAATTGTTTCCAGTCACTTGTTTACCCATGAAGAAATGCCTCTGTCCTTCTCCGTTCAACATCACATTGAAGGAGTGGCTTTCATTTCAGAATTTCATGTATTTGAACCAGAAATCTGATCCAGCCCAAGATGTATATAACAGAAATCAAATCTGTTCATTATTATTTAATGAGACTTGTGTTATTGTTGTTTTACATATTAAATTTAATTATACTTCTTCCTGTGTAAGGAGCTTAGTTAAAAAGAGGTCAAATTGCAATTTCCTCAATGTCTGATTGTCTGGTGTGTTCCATCATCAGGGCTACCCTTCAATAATGAGAATAAGGTTTCTAAGTTGAGCCATAAGTTATTACTGTTCTGTTTTCTTGCGTCTTAGAGAATATAACTCTTGTTGAATGGACCAAAGAGGAACCTTTGGTGAAAGTATATGCTTCTCGAGCTTGCATTGTTTTTCAAATGTGGATGTCTATTTTTGCAATTGCGACGAAGCAGAGTGAAGAACCAAAAAAAAAAAATTATTGTCCTTATGTGCACTGGGATAAATGCAGTTCCATGAACATCATAAGACTTTTCCCAAGAAGATGATGATGAGATTCAGATTGGTATTGAACACACAAAAACCATGTAACAGGATTCTATGATGGCCTTGTCTCATGAACCAGAAACTTCTGCCACAGCTTTAGAAAAGCCAGATCCTTGCTTCATTGAATCTAAGAAGTTCATAGTAATTCACAAGCACCATTAAAGCCATTTGCAAAGTCTCAGTCCCAAGAACATTTTCAAGAGCAAACCCAAAACAACAATTTCACAAGATGCTAGCATACAGATCCATAAGCATGTTGGAAACTCAAATTATATATATTTAAATTAATATAAACAAACTACACAAGTATCATTAATGTCAAAATTTATGGGTTGGACTGATTGAACCCAACAGTTAACAGAACATCCATAAGCCCTTCAACAAGTTTAAATAAATTCCTCTACCAGCCATACAAAAATTGTTTCTTTTCTTCTTCTAGAAGCATCATTTTCTTGATGGTTATTATGAACCTTCCATCTCTTCATCCTGCTCTCCTTTTGGAATACTGCTGCTTCCAGATTCTGGTCGTTTGAAAGCTGAAAGAGAAGCAAAGAACGTATTAATAAGACTAAAAATTTACAAGAACATGAAGCAAGATTGAGGAAGTATCAAGCCTGGAAACCAAAGGTCACCAAAATTATACTGATGCAGGACTTCATATTATTCTAAAAGAGTGTTAAAAAAACCTGTTAAATATTACCATTTCCAAGTAATAGAAAGCATAACTTATCAAGTTTTATGATGATTCAACCATTTCCCAAAGGGCCATGAAATTACAAAGCCCAAATCAATGAAAAATGACGGAAAATAATGAAAGGAGAACCAAAAAAGGAAAAATCCAAGATGAGAACTACTCATAGTTTGTTGTGAAAAAAAAAAAAAGAAAATATAACACAAATAATTTCACTAGCACAAATTTAAGCAATTATAAATAACAAAAGTTGGCATTGATCTTGTTAAATGCACAGCAATGTGTCATAGGGTCAATAACAAGAGGGAATTTATTAGACTCACATTTGAGAGATGATCCAGCAAGACAGGTTAGCCTTGACTTTGTATTAGCCTCAGCCAACGGATTTGGCTTTTCCTTAATGGCCATGCGAACATCCCATACACGTATAACCCCATCCGACGATGCAGATGCCACTAAATATGGATCATCACCAGAAACAGATCCATGACTTCTTGTGAGTACCACAATACCTTTCAAACGGACAGAATGTGCATCCTCAATGCAATATGCAACCTTCCCACTGTTTGTATCCCATGCCGTAATGCTCCGGTCCTCACCGCCAGTGTATAGAAGTCCATTCTGTCAATTTTTAAAATAATCTATCAATTAAATGCAAGAGAAGAAATTGAAAACCAAAATCTAACAATGGAGTTCAGTGGAGCTTAGCCCATCACTAGAAAATAGCATCTGAAATTATCCATTCAGTTACTTCCAGTTCCTAGGGGGAAATTTTTTCCCTTCCTAGTAATTGAAAGAGTTAAATATCAAATCTCATAAAAATAAAAGATCTTGTTAGTCCTGTTAGTCCCAAAATTACTCTGCCTCCTAAACTGTCAAGAAATTAAAGTTTACATCACATGTAAGCCTAAAATTGGTGATACTTCGCAGCCTCACAAATCTGTATCAATTCAAAAATTGACTTTTATGCTAAGAACTTCCAACCTCTCACATGTTCTAATGCTAAATCATGATGATCAAGGTGAGTATATCTCTTTTCCTTTGAAGCCACTCATATGAATAAAATTGTGAAAATTTTACAAAAAGGCATAGGTTTCAGAGGGTTTGTATGATCAATTATTGATGTTTTACTTTATCAGGTCTAGCATTTTCTTAAACATTCTTAGTAAGTATAAGCAAAACTAAATCTGGCAACTTCTATCACACACACAGAGTTACTGGATGTTGCATAATGTATGGACTAAGAACTATATTAATATTATTAAAAATTGCAGGCTGTTAATAAGGGTAAAACAAAATGTTACTAATCAAATCTATTTTGCTGGCTTAATTATGTGCTATATGCATACGTGCTCCCACTCATGAACCAAACAAGATTTACATAGTATATGTGTCTGTTCGGTAGATGACTTTGACATGATGAATCTAATCAAGGATTTTAATGAGAAAAGGAATTCCATGATCAATAGAAGAGTTAATTTGTTGTAGTTAACCCATTCAACACTGCGAGGCCATAAAATACACAAGCAATATCAAGATGATGGTCTGGCAGACCTGAACCTATACAATTTGCACTTCATGGAGGTGAAGCTGATTGGTCCACCAACAACCACTAGTCCACTCTTACAAAGAAAATTTTCAAATTCAATACATTTCATGAGCAAGTCAGTTTGACTGATCAGCGTAAAAGACCTTGAGCATTTTGATAAATAATCGAACAGGGATCCCCATAGTAAACAGTGAGAACCAATTTATGACCAACCTTAATTATGTTGCAGCATAAAGGCCATTACCTAGTTTTGGTCTTACCATTGCAACAAACAAAGACCCTTAACCTATCTTACAGCATAAAATGTGAAAATGATCTAAAGGCAACTTGTGATAAGTTCAAGGAAGAGCGGCAAAAATGTGATTTCAATCCCAAATGATGCTCAAAATTTCATCTTTATAATTCATATAAAACAACAACACACAAGTAAATGTAACAACAAAGCAAAGCATTAATAACAAAGCACCAATTCCGAAAACAAACTAACCTCGCCGGGCGAGGCACAAAGAACCCTTTTCTGCTTGGGATTCTCCAACTCAAAAACCAACCTAGCATCCTCAGCCTCGTGCACTCCAACCTTATCCTCCACAACCATAAAAAACTTGTCCCCACTAGCATCAAACTTAACCAAACTAGCCTCCTTATCCAACCGACCACAAAAGCTCCTCTTCCCACGAACCAAGTTAACCATAGCCAAACAACTGTCCCTAGCAACCGTCAAAGCGAGCTTCCCAGAAGGGTGGACAGAGAGATCATTGATTTGCTTCTTGTGGGGGCGAAGAGACTTGAGGAGGACAAATGGGTCGGCGTCGAAAATACAAACGGTGCCGTCGGCGGAGGCGGAGATGAGGTTGCGAGGGAAGGAAGAGAGGTGGGGCGGAGAGTAGAAGGAGAGGGAAGTGAGAGAAGCGGAGTGGTCATGGAGAGAACCCAAGTAGGAGGCTGAGGGGAGGTCGTAGAGGTGGATTGTGTCGTCGGCTCCGCCTGAAGCGGCGGCGGCGCCGCATGAAGCGACGGTGGTGATTGGGGACTGGTGAGATGGGTAGGAGAAGAGTGGGGTTAAGGTGAGGCCGTTTGGGGTTGGGTGGGGTTTGAGCTTGAAACCCCATATGTATTTCTCGTACGAACCTGCTATCAGACTCATGTTGGCTTTGCTTTCTGGCTGCCTCTCTCTCGGTTCTGCTCAATGGAAAGTTGAAAACCCTTGCAAAGAGAGGAGGAAAGGTTTTAGTTTTGGCCCTTTTGGGTTTTGGCATAAAAAAAAATTAAAAATTAAAAATAATAAATAATAAAAAAATACCCTTTATTTGTTTTTCTTAAAATAAAAAATTAATCCCTTTTTTTTTCACAAATAAGAGTATCTAAATGTTTTTGAATATTTGATTATTCTTTCGGCTACTTGAGATGTTTAACAAATTAGATGATATTGATATACTCTCTCTTTTTTTTCTTTTTTTTTACATTCAAGCACTCAGTTCATAATTTCATATTAAATCTTAAATATAGTGTTGTTCTACTTTATTAAATAGATTTGAGTTTAATTAGTTATTATTTAAAACTTCATATGATTTAATTTGTTGTTTTTGAATTTGTAAAGTTAAATTTACTACTTTCAAAATTTTAGAGTTTAATTTATTAATTTTTTTGACTGTCAAAAAAAAAAATTTAATTTTGAAATTATGTGTTTAATTTGTTACAAACCCTAAACTATAGGGTTTGGATTGTAATATTCCCTCTCTTTTTTTTTTTTGTTTCTATCTCATTAGGAGGAGGAACAATTAATGGAAAATACAATTTTTTACTCCATGTACTTAAGGGTTGACATAATTTGGGAACCCTAAGTGCACGTTTGGTAGATTGTAACAGTAATTACATAGGAATAAGAATATGTATTACAAGGAATACAAGATGTTGTAATGTAATTCTTATTATTATTCATTTATTTGGTGAAAACACAATAATAGAATTCTGAAGATAATGGAATGAAAACATTTTAAATCAAACTTAAGATATATTTTAGAAAATATCATATAATTATACTTCCTTAAAAAAAATATTTTTTAAATTTGAAAAAGAGATTAGTTATTTTTTATGAATTTTTATTTTCATAATTATTATGTGTATATGAAAAGTTTGTTTATTTTGAAATATATTAATTTTAGAAATTAATACATCTACTAAGGAATAGCTATTACAACCATTTTAGAGATTAAGGGCATGTTTGGTAGACTGTAATATGCGCTGTAATGTAATAGTAATTCCTATGGTTTAGTTATTCTTTAGTTTGGTTATGTTTTTATTACAAGGAATAGTATTTCTTATGAATAGCTATTCTTCAAAATGAGGAATAATTATGCCTCTTTAAAAGATTGTATTAGTTATTCCTTAGTAAGTGCAATAATATATTTCCAAATAAACAAACTTTCCATATACATCTAACAATTATAAAAATAAAAAATTATAAAAAATAATACATATCTCTCTTAAATTTAAAAATAACAATTTTTAAGGAGATATAATTGTATGAGTAAGATATTTCCTAAAATAAATGTTAAGTTTCATTCTAATATTATAACTCACAACCAAACTAATGAATATGTTTAGTTATTACATTACAATACATTTTATTCCTAGTAATAAATATTACAATTCATGTCGTAATTCTCATTCAGTTTACCAAACGTATCCTAATAGTTATTTCTCAATTTAAAAAATAGCTATTCATAAATAATGACTATTCCTTGTAATAAAAACATAATCAAATTACTGAATAGTTAAACCATAGAAATAACTATTATATTACAGTATCTATTACAGTCTACCAAACGTATCCTAATTTGGATTGAAAAAGTGTAAATATGTTTTGTAAAGTCTAAATTACAAATTACATACTGTATGTTTGACATGTTTTCAATTTAATCTTTAGAGTTTCATTCTTCCATTTCAATATCTTAACTTTAATATGTTTTCAATTTAGTTATTTCGTGTATTATGATGTTTAAAAATGACATAAATTATAATATTTTCACTTTTTGAATTTAAAAAATACCAAAAAAATATGTAATTTTTATTTTTATCCTAAAAAAATAATAAACTTTTTGAAAAATAAAATAAAATATAATATAACAATCAATATAAAGGAAAAAAAATATAACTTTTGAGTACTAAAAACTAACCCTTTCATTACTTTTTTTAAATAACCAAACAAAGGCTGAAACATATAATTCACAAAAACCATTTTCAAAAACATCCAAATTAACCTTAAAACCCACCAATAGTGTCATACACACACACAATTAAAGCAGGGAAGAAGATAAATTTACTTATTTGGGGGGGGGGGGGGGGGGGGGGGATTTGTAACATGAGTTGTGATTGTTAGTCAGTGAATTCAATGGGTTGCAATTGATACGAGTTGGGTCACAAGGAGTCTCTACTGTTATATGAGTTGCAATTGGTTCCTGTTACAAAATGGCTTATGTTTAGTGCACTAAAGTATTTTAGGGCCACAATGTGGCTAATTTTGGGCAAATATTGTGTCCATATCACATCCAAATTTAGTACATTAAACAAAAAAGGGTTTTTTTTGGTGCTATTTGGCCTGATTGTGCTAACATTTTCGTTATGTAGCATTATAATCAAACATATTAGTTAAGTAGCATCTGGAGTCTCTAAGACTCGAGTTCAAAGTGGTGGCAAAGTTGAGATGGACTAAAAATCCACGTGAAGCTCTACGCTTAGAGACTTGAGTCCCTTCAATGGCCATTTACACACACACAAATAATACACATAGTTTAGGGGAGAGAAAATTACCCATATTGATTTGGTGAGTACAATCATTGTGTTGGTACTTCTCTACTAGCTTCGCTACTTCGAAGCACCTAGTTCCTCTCTTGTTTTTGGACCGGAGCACAAGTCCCCGTCCATTTCTAGTCGAGCCGGCTAGGCACAAAAGGAGAGAATCTTGGGGGTTCTCTGAATCCAATTGCTCCAACGATGAGTTGATCTCCAGGTAGGAGTATTTTGAAGTCAAATAAGAGGTTAGATTTGAGAGGAAAGCGAGTTTAGCTAAACTCGAGTTTCAAAATGAGCTATATAACAAAATAATTTTAGATAGAGATTTTTCAATAATATATTTTTTTATTATTAAAACTGAATATAAAAAAGCCCGGCTAGAAATACTAGACAATATTACAAAAGTCTAGACTTTGGATGAAATTTGTAATTTTTCTATGAATTGAGATCAAATGCAATACACATGATGCAATTCACCCACTCTCTCACAAATTTTTTTACATTTTTTATTTTTTTTACTGTCTTTTAATATATTTTATTAATCCTATCTCTATATATGTGAGGAGGCAGTACTGGGCAGGCCTGCACTTGACTTAGACTTTGAAATCACTACCTAGGACGGTGACTATTCATCAATTACGGTTGAGGTGTGGACGCTGGACTGGACAGTGGACACCCATATATTATATATATCACTTTTACTAGTTACATTAACATATACAACTTTTCTCGGTCCATCCCATAATGTCACTCACGCTCGCACGCTCCTAAATAAACGAAACTAGTCCCATATTTCTCTTTCTTTTGTTCTTTTTGGGGGACATCACAACACAACACAACACACAGGCTGACGTTGTTCCAAGAATCATGACTCAAGACCCTAAACAAGCTCCTCCTCCTGTTACGCCGTCTCAGCCAACTCCTGCCGCCCCGCCTCAGCCGGATTCGACTCAGGCCGACCCTACTCCTCCTCCGCCGCCACCAACTCCTCCACCACCACCGTTCGATCCCAGTCGAAGTACATTATTCTCTATCTTTGTTTTCTTTGGTTTTTTTAATTTCTCTATTTACCATATTATCTCACTCGCTATACTTCGATTTCCTTTAGTTTTGTTTCAGCTCATGGAATTAATTTGAATTTTGGTGATCTCTCTTTTGGGTTTCAATTTTGGATTTTTGTGGGTTTTAGTCCTTCTTTTATGTAGAATGTGGCACTCTCTGATTTTGACCCATGAATTAGTTTTTACGCTATTGTTTGGGCTGGCTTACTTTCTTTCTTTCTTTGCTTTTCTTTTTACCAGGAAACTAACACAATTTTTTGTCAATTCAAAACCCGCTTAAAGTGTGTATGTGCTAAAAAGGGGATCTTTTATATCAATTACATGGTATTTTACCATTCTAGTTGTGGGTTTGACTTAATTTTGCTGATTTTACCTGGGATTAGTGGTATCAACATTGTCTCCCCCATGAAACCAAAAAAAAAAAAAAAAACAATTTCAAAACCTTTTCTTTTTGTATAATGCAATTAATGGATCCATGATAAGATTTTTGGGAACCATGAAAATTAACAAGTTTTCTTTGAAGTTATGGACTTATTTCTTGCCACTTATGGATATGCCTACATATGCCTTTTTTTTTTTTAAGTTTTGTCAGCATGATTTCTCTGTACACAAATTTTAAAGTTTCATACTTAATAGACCTATGCATATTTTTTATGTTAGTTACATACATACCTTTCATGCCAAGATGGAATTTTAGGTTCTTCTAAGTTTAAACAATTTGGTTATTGATATGAGATCAGATGCGTGTGGATATTTTAAAAATAATGTTCACATTCCAGAAAGCATCAAAATTTTGTTTCTTCATGAGTTGTTTGGCTTAATTTTCTGTTTTTGTTATAGAAGCTGATTTATGATCCATCTTTTTTTCTATATCTCACAATTGCCATATTTTTCTTTCTTTGAAGTGATTGGCATAATTAAAAGGAAGGCCTTGATAAAAGAGTTAGCTGCGCTATACCATGCTGAGTGTCTCACTTATTGTCAAGAGCTTTTGGAACTTCAAAAAAAATGGGATGAGGTTAGAAATACTGCCTTCCTATTTCAGTTGTGCATTTATATGCTGCAATGTTTTCACTTTGTATTATATTTCATAATCTTGACTTGAAAATGTATAGTCATAAGTGTAAAAAGTTTCTTAATTAAAAATTGATTAGATAACTACCCATTAAGCTGGTTATTGGTCTCCTTGCACATTTCCAATTCGGATTTGTCCATGTGTGGACTTTAGCAAGTTATGTGTATGGTCTTTTCTCAACCTCATTATGTCTTTAGATTGCCAAATTGGAATATCTGAGTGGTTGTGGATATCTTATAACCTATTGACAAAAATGGATTTCTTATAGTTTTGCTTTCATACATATCAGTCTTCTCGAACTGGTCTTAAAGGTCTTGATTTGGGTTTTTTTTTTGGGGGGGGGCGCTGGGCTGAGAAAGGACAAGTCATGTATGGTCTTAAAATTTTGAAGGCAAGTCTTTTTAAACCTTCCTGCAAATTATCTAGGAGCTCTTTTTAAGCTAGAACCCCCTCATTTGGAGAGGTAACACAGACTTTTGAGTTATTTTCCTTGAGGGTGATTTGATAATGGACCACGTTCATAGGGTGAGAATTGGTGTTGGGTTTGGATTATTCTGTTTTTCAAATATTGTCATGTCATGTTGACCGCAGGGTGAACTGAAGGGCCTAGGTAAGACATGAGAGACATTTGAGGAGACCATCTTGATTGTAATTACTTTAGATTGATAACTTTAATGCTAAGAATTTAGACATTCTCTACTTTTGCATCTGTTTAATCTTTGGGTGCCTCAGATAAAATGACACTGTAAAATAATGATTGCAAGTGTCTTAGTACATTTCATAGGCCCATGATCATTCTTTTTAACAAAAATGGAATAAAATCATCAAAATTCTTTAAAGTTCATTTAGGAACATTTAGTTGTCCATCAAACATCTCTAGTATTCATTCCCTTCTAGCTTTTTTTTTAGCTGTCCCTCACTTTCAAGATCATAATGCAGATAATCAACATATCAGATCAGATGGGATTTAACCAACCCATGCTAGCCATATAGGTGTCATGTGGCTCCAACATTATCTAGCTCAGTAGTGGATAATTTGCTATGTTTACTGCTGCACTTGCGCTGCCACAGTGTTCAATTTAGCATACAGATTTAATATAATACTTCATTTGAATGAAAAATGCTGCTATAATACTTTTAATACATAGGTTTTATTTATCTGACTTGTTTTTATGATAGTGCGGTCATGGTTTGACTGCTTTCTTGTCCATTAGGATCTAATCTTACCCCTTCTTTAAGTGGTGCAACTTTCATGATATTGACAATTGTTTCTTGTAAATCCTATCCTAGAGCTCATTTTCAGCTGTAGGAATTTCATTGCTGTGTTTTTGTGTTAAACTGTTAATTGATCTAGATTTTTGAATATGATAAACTGCCTTAAATTTTAATTATTTCTCACTTGAGCGGGTCTTTAAAATGCTTGCAGCCATTTATTGACTTGAAGGCTCCAGACATTTCAAGGAAAGAGACAATGAGGCCACCTAAACGTCTAAAAAAGGCCCGCTAGGCATTGATATAACGTAAGGTTTGGCATCGTGATCTTGCTTATGCATTACAAATTCTTGTTGGTGTGTCCAAATTTTCCTAGATCACCTTTGCTAAGCTTATATAACGTAGATTTTACATAGGTTACAGTTCCTTGTTTTACAGTTTGCTATGTAATCAGTCTTTCATGGGTTTTTTGCATCTACTAGTGAAGCAATTTCTAAACCACTTGTTGCTGAACGAAGTGGGCAAGAGAGAGGGGTGGTTCTTTAAGAGATGTGTATATTCATATTGGTGAACTGTGTTGTACATAATACATGGATGCTTTGGTCAAATATTGACCGATTTAATTTGATGTTATGAGAAAATGTATTGCCTATATTATCATTAATTGGATGCTTGTGTGCTTCTTAGCTCTTCGACTTTTTCTCTCTTTTACATACATATATGGTTATGGATTTGATTTGTTTTCTAGTCACTAATTTTACATTGATGATTTGGTTTGAAAGCTTCTTGTACAACCGAGGAAGTACGGACGGCACGGGATTAAAATGGTTATACTAATCAGAGTGTAATTCTTCACCATTTAGAAATTAACCCTCGGTTCTGTTTTGCACAGACACGTACAGGATCTTTTTTGAGTAAGGACAATGAATAATTTTTGGGGAAAATTATAATTTAAACTCCATAACCATAATTTAAGCACGGTTTCAAAATAAGTTTCACACATTTAGAAGTTTTTAAATTAAACCCTATACTTTTAACAACGTTTCAATTCAAATTATAAATCTATTTAACTAAACAAAAGATGCCGTATGAATATTTTAACATGTATATCTATATCTAATTAAACAAAAAGATGCCGTATGAATATTTTAACATGTATATCTATTATGTATGAACTTAAATATTTTTTTTGGGATAATAGTATGAACTTAATTATACTCCAAGCTATACTGCTTCATTTTATTTAAACACTAGTAATGCCAATTCTTATCTATTAAATATGAAATTGAATTTACTCCAAGCCATAATACGTCATTTTATTTAAACACTAGTAATGCCAATTCGGTGATCATTTCTTTGTATGTTGATGAACGAGAATTATGGCACAATACAAAACACAGTAGAGGTAGAAATCATGACCATAAGCATGATGTAATAAACCAGTAAGAACATAGTCTAGAATTGAAACTAATCTATGGCAACTTGGGAAATCACAAAACGTGTCATGTATTAAAATAGTTTTTGACAATATTTTGTAAGATAATTTTTTTTTACATAATTTCTTGTTGCATACTCATCTACCACACAACACAGACCAGAAAAAGGAGGGGGCAAATTCACCATGATATATGCATGAAACCTCCAATTAAACCACTCATCCTCCTTAAAAAAATAATGATAATAAAGGACAAGTTCCCATCATACCACGAATAAAGATATTGATTGCAATTCTAGGATTCTAGTATTGGTAAAACTGATTGTAATGGGTCAATTTCATCGCCTCGTGACATGTCTCGATAGACTAGATGCTCTTTGTTCTTGAACCCGAGCTCAAGATGGAGAGCCAAACCCAAATACTCACATCAACACACACAATGATGAAGGCCAGCGACATGTCGTAGAAGCTACACAAATGAAACGAGTCCACAGACAAATGGGTTAAACTAGAATCAACTAGTGACTACGACTTGCCTCATAGAAGAGAGAGAGAGAATGTGCTTTGCCTGTGATATCAAGCATGGAGAAAACTTTTTTGGCATTTTGTTTGGGTTAGGGTGATTTCATCACTTATTACTCAATTTCCATAACACATTACTCACTTTTCGTAGGGTTTATATTCATTCGAGCTATTTAGCTTGATTTTCATCTCAATTTCCATTTTGCTCAACTAAACGGACCCCACCCATATGTATTGTCACCATCAAGTGCAGAGCACTAATTGCGTACTCCAACGGCTCTTTTACAGTGCAGTATCAGCCTTTTGTTTTTCCCTTACTTATCCTTTACTTTTACTTTTACTTTCCCTTAACATTTGTTTTGGTTTCCATTTTGTTGTGTTTCTGAAAAAGTCAACTGAACATTTTCTGAAAGCTCTTGCATCCGAAGTAGTGAAGAAGATCTCCCTCTTCTTCTTCTTCTTTAGATCTTGGCCTTGCAAAATCTGTAGCTTCGGTCTTTGCTCTTGGGTGTCCGTGTGCGTTGTGAAGGTTGTAGTGGTCTCGCATCTCGGTTGGTTGCAAGAAGCCGTGGGTCTCTCTTATGAAAGATCTTAGAAGAGTTATGGGAACTTCCATCCAAACACATTGCAAGTAGAGTTATGGGAAACTTTTGAGTTACAAATATGAGAATTGAGTAATGAATTAAAGTGATGAGATTTGAGTGTTGAGATATGAAAATTGAGTACCCTCCAAACCAAACATAGCCTTGTATTTGGCTCACGCGTACAAGTTTTATTGAGGGAGTAATTATAATCTCTTTGGTAGGTGAAACGACTTTATGGTTCAAAAAATCTCTTCTCAAAACAAAAGTTGTTCAAAAAAAATCATAAAAATCATCTTTCAAAGAGTTGCTAGACTTGAGTAGTTGGTTTTAAGGGAGAGACTAAAACCATTTGATTTCATGCCAATCGAGCAAAATTGGTTACCCAAATCCTACTTGCATACGTCCCTGATAAAATTGACTTCATTTAAAACAACTTAGTAGTATTGTGTTGAAATTGCTAAATTGAGGGATTATGTCAGTTGACAATTGACATTAATGGTGATGAACAAACATCTATTGGTAGGTCATTTTTTTGGCAGAAATTAACCGGTGTTTCAACGTGTGCTTGGTTTGCATAGTGCATCATCCTTGGGGCTCATGGATTGCAAGTGCTCCAAACCCATTTGTTAATTTTTCTTTGAGGCTCAGGGTGTATGAATGAAATCTCTCTTTTGCACTCCAAATCACATTTCTCTGAATTCCCCCAATGAGCTTTTCTCACATTGAGATAGAGAAAGTAAGGATAATGGGCTCAAGTTCATTTAGACTAGTAGCTAGTAGCATTGGACCTCCTAATTTTGCTTCAGCCGTTTGTTTTGGGCTTCTCAAAGAAAGACCCCAAACACCCATAATTACCCCAAAGTGTATACCAAAAAGAAATAAGAAACAAAGATATTGAAGAAAATGCAGAACTTTATGCTCTTGAACTTCCAAAATTTTCAAATCCGGAAAATTACAAATTTACCACCTCAAAGGGTCTTGAAATGGTTTTTTACACTTTCTATCATATCCTCTTTCCATGGGGCCATTCTCTCTTAAACCCACACTGCACTTTCCTATAACCTATTCCTTTCGACGTAATGTATAGCTGTTTCAAATTAAATTCACTGATTACTACTTACCTGCAAGTAACATAAACAAAATCAGACAACACAATCTCTTTAGCTAAATTAAGAATTAAATTTAAAAAGGAGACACAGAGAGAGAAAGAGGGGTGCTAATAGAGAGTAGGGTATACCTCGGTTTTTTAACTATGAATGACCTTATCATTTCCCATAATCTACTCGGGGAACTGGGTGAAGAAATCTGCCCCTCCATAATCATTTCAGCTGAAGGTCCCATTTCATGGACCAACTTAACAGACTCTGACAGTCGATTCAGTAGGTTCATCAACGCAATCACTTCATTCCGTTGCAATTGCAGCTGTGAAGGCCAATGCAAAATGCTTTAGTGTTTAAAAGGAAAAAAAAATATACTTTTGCTCATGAATAAACCAAAGTGGCATGATATGTTACTTTTTTAGTTTTTAATTTTTGCAAAATGTCTTGTATAAGGGTCACCATCTTAGAAGTCCCAATTTTGGAAGAAATATTTGAGAGGCTTATAAAATATTTTTCTTTTAGAGAAATTCATAGATACTAGTACCGTAGGAAGATCAGCAGGTGACAAAAAACGTGACATGCTACCTAAAGATAATTTGAAACTTCAAAATTACTTGAGGAAATAGATACTTACATTCTGAAGCAAGTGTTCCCGGCCATTAACAGAGAAGAGGATTTTCAATGCAGTACCCAGCCCAAGGACCTGAAGCTTTCCCCACAGACGACACTTCTCACATCCTACACAGTCCATTATTGCACTGCAATGCCAATGAGGATTTGTTATATCATTTCCAAAGGCATGGGCCAGTCATATTAGCAGTAAAGCAATCAAAGTGAGTGGAAATATGCGGAGTAGAACTTGTTCTACAGTTTCTCCAGCACTGAGAGTGATATTTAATGCCAAGAGCGGCAACACTATGATACTAGACAAGGATTGAGAACAATATTCTAAACAAACAATAACTACATAGTGCATTTGGTTTGGTGGAAAGGGGAGAGGGGAAAAATGAAGGAAAAAGATGGAAGGAAAAGTTATTTTCATTATCTAGTTGTAAGGAGAAACAGGGAACAGAGATTTAGGCAGATGCAATTTCTTTAAGGCCCACATATTTGTTCCCTACCAAAGTGGGCAGAAAGGGAGGTAAGGAAGCAGCTTATACCATGAGATTACCCCCATGCCCCTTGTACTTTATGCCAACATATCCTTTATAGAAGGGCATATAAGTCGGACAAACCAAACAACAGAAAAACATTCTCCTCCCCTTCTTTCCTGGGTTCTCCCTATCTAGACATCTAAACATCTTTCCTTCCCTCGCCCTTTCTTTGCTCCTTTCTTAATCCACTCCATTTCCTATGATGCCCCCAAACTAGGAAGCATGGACACTTCATTTGGGGGGTTGTACCTTTGTTGGACACGGGACACGTTTGGGACACTTTTGCAAGCATGTCCCAGCTGTATCCTTTCTTTTCTTTTCTATTTTGAAAAATTGCTAGACATGGCCAAGACACATGAGAGACACTTATCTTTTATTTCTTTTTAGTTTCAATCATGAACACTTATCTAGCAATCTTTTATTTACTGTTTTGGATCTTATTCTTGGTTTGTATTCTAATGTATAAACATCATTATTAGTCATGAATTCACTTTAGTATCCATTATTGCTCTTAAATTGATATGTGTTTAACATTATAAGAAAAAATAGATGCTTAACAATATTTAAAAATATAAATAAATATATATTTAATAATTAATTAATATGCGTATCCTTGCTGTGTTGTGTCTAATATTTCAAAAATTGTCGGGTCACCGTGTCATACCCGTGTCCATGTCCATGCTTCCTAGCCCCAAAGTGTTAAAAATGAATTCTAGAAACATCTTAAGACACTATCCAGAATGGATCCAAGATTTTTTTTCCCCTTCTTCATAAGTAAAAACAATCAATGATCAAATGGCTAATGAGAAATACCTTATGTTTCTGAATTGCTTTTGTATTTCCTGCTTTAGTTCAGGTCCACGTTGGCCTTTCCACAACTTAGCTTCGTCAAATGGGACTGGGCATGCAGCTTGCAATTTGGGATTAAAAAGTAGCTGTCTTATCAAGGATTGTGTCTTCAAGTCCTCAGTAGGGTTAGCAGTATCATACTCAGCATGTTCCAAATAATCTGCTGCCTGAAATGCATTCAGCAAAAGATTACCATTGGGATGAATTTTAATTCATTATTATAACCCCATCAAGGCACAAATTTTGTATAACAGAATATTCCATCAAGCGAAAAACATTTCTCACATAAACGAAATATGGCACTTTAAGAACAACTCCAGAGCTTATACTCACCTTTGTCACAGCTCGGAGAACAAAGAGATATGTGAAGTACAAGTTTCTGACACGATCTGGATATCTTAGGACCCTATCATACATCAATGAGAGATTTTGACCCCACTGGAATTAAACAAATAAAAAGGAAAAAAAATAAAGAATGGTCAGATCTTTCAATACATTATCATTCATAAACTAAATTAAGGAAGGTTATACATTGACCCCAGTGATGGGAACAATATCTCATCCTTTACCCTATAAAGCATCTACAACTACCCACCACTAGTGCAAGTGTTCTCTGAGGCAAGTTACAGCCCAGATCATGTAATTGAGGCAACATTTTCATTCTGCACTAACTTAAATATGGAGCATCTGAGAGATTATGACCTAAAAAGTCAAATATACCAACAGTATTTTATTTTATTTTATAAATGAATTTGCCATATGTTTATTAAGGAGATTGAAGAAAAAATTAAAACAACTTTATCAGGTATGTACATATAAAAATTTTCAGTGTGTATATAAAGGGCTAAGCCAACAAGTTGCATTGATCACAGGTGTAGAAACTATACTGATCACATGGGTCAAATATGCAATTTTTATGCAAACACCATGTGAACTGTCTATCTTCAAAAAGCAAAAAGATAAGTGTCTAAAGGTATGCAAAATTAGAATTGTACCAAGTTTGCAGCTTCATCGAGTAGATAATCAGCAGCTATATGAATTGAAATTGAGGAGTGAAGACCAGATATCAGTTTGTACAAAATTTTTTCCTCTTGGCATAACTCTTCAGATGGATCTGCAGAAGTTGAAAATCAACAAAAAGGTAAGGATCGATTACTCATTATGAAGCAAGAAAACTCACATCATAACACCCCCCCCCCCCCCCCCCCACCCCCAAAACAAACAAAAAACTACCCACACAAAAATATGGAGAAACTGGGAAAACTCTCAAAGAAGACCACAGTTAAATTCTAAATTACCATTTGCCACTAGATAATCAAGTATAAGGATGCAAATTTAACTGTCATCATGACACAGTACTTCAACAATAATTCCCCCAAAAAAAAAGGTAAGAAAATTCACTGGAATCAAAGTCTTGTCATCTTCAACATAAGTAAAGATGTAATGTCCTATGTCCTCATCATAAATGCAAATCATTGTTAGGAGCTCAACAGGCACTGACAATAAAGAGACAAAGATTGCAGTGGGAACCCAGCATACAGGTGAAGTAGGCATGTTAATCACCAATTTTAGAATAACATTCCAGCTCTTCATAACGAATTCAATGAAGGGTTTCCCAAAATATTCTATGGCAAGAGCAAAGGCAACAGTTATGTGATAGCAATAACGACTACTCAGCTAAGCCATACAAAATTTAAGAGAGAGAGAGAGAGAGAGAGAGAGAATAGCAACATTTAACAATAGAAATTAATGATGAACGTAAAAATAAATTATGCCCTGTGAGATAGAGAACAAGTATTATCGATGAACATTTGGCATACACAAAGAGGACAACTCACATTTGGGGCAGTTCTCACTATAGACAGAATCCCAAATCCTTCTAGCAGATGGACCAGTGTAACCAGTATAGCGTTCAGGATTGAGTTGTAGGTTAACATATGTCATCTCAGCTGCAAATGTAAATGGGTATCATTTATAAGCCATAAGACAATCTTCATAGAATAAAATAAAAACAATGAATGCTATCCACATTTTCTGTATTTGACATTTACATCAACAATAAAGGATCCCCTCCCATTTAACCCTCTAGTTTCCTCCAATTTTAATCCGGATGTACAACATGGGGAACTCAAAAAATCCGATAGTCTTAAAACACACACACACACACACACAAAATCAAATGAATGCCAAGTTTCGCACTTGGCTAAAATTGGAGGGAATCGGAGGATTTAAATGGGAGGGGATCTTGTCCCAATATTTAAATATTCATAACAACAAGAAACCAATGAATTGTGCAGGAAAAATATGACACTAACAATTATCAGTTTCGTCATCATTTGTCCAGGGATTGTCTGTTTCTGTCCAGCCTCTGAAAGCTTTACTATCTATTGTACGATCCACGGCTGCCTGTGGCTTCCCTTCTTGACAGATAGGATCATCTGGTGAGAGGACATTACGGGGCTCCTTAAATAATTCAGGGAACTCACTTTCTGGGCATTCACAAACACTGCAATCCCGCAGACGGCACATACCATCATCAGGCCAGAAAGGACAGTCACACCACAACTTAACCTACCATAAATAAGATTCACAAGGACAATCAGCTGAGGACAACACCAAATTTCAAGAACAGAAGCAAGCAACAATGCTTGAAAATTTTCTATAAATATATTGGTAAGTTACACATGCATCTACTGCGTCTTGGTCCCATGACCTCCTTCCGTCTCATTATTATGGGAGACTCAAGGTAAATGTATATTCAGGCTATTCAAATTTAAACTCGAGAAGAATATCGCATATGTAATCAATCATATAGATTAATATTTGGTATGTAATCAACAAAACTTCTAAAATCTCCAAAAGATCCATGCCTTGTTTCTTATGCAGATACCTTAACACCATGCCGATATTAATACTAATACTGTAGTAAAATTCAACTATATAATGATCAAAATTGTGCTAAGCATTACTTTCAAAAAATGATTATTCAATAGAAGGATCACATATTAGTTCTTATATAATCAGTCTACTTCTAGCCAATAAATCAAAACAACTGGCAAACCTTGAAATACCGGAAGAACGGGGTTTTAACAAGCTCTTGGAGCGATGGATGCAACACTTCCTTATTAAGTCGGTCCACGGTCTCATAATCACAACAACAATCCTCAACAATCCCAGTATACTGCACAAATTGCAAAACCCAAAAACCCAGTTAACAATACATAATCCTAAAGAACTAAAATTTGAATCAAACCCAGTTCTAATTTCCCCATCTCAAAGTCTAAACACAACAAAAATCAGGTAATATGACAAAACTAGTTCAAAGAATTGAAACACAAATTGTAAAACCCAAAAACCCAGTTAACAGTACAAAATCATAAAGAACTAAAATTTGAATCAAACCCAATTCTAAATTTTCCCATCTCAAAGCCTAAACACAACAAAAATCAGGTAATATGACAAAACTAGTTCAAAGAATTGAAACACAAATTGTAAAACCCAAAAACCCAGTTAACAGTACAAAACCATAAAGAACTAAAATTTGAATCAAACCCAATTCTAAATTTTCCCATCTCAAAGCCTAAACACAACAAAAATCAGGTAATATGACAAAACTAGTTCAAAAAATTGAAACACAAATGCATTGACATGAACAGCGACTAAACACAACACAAACAATAACAATCAAACGTTCCCATTCCTTCCTGCATACTTTCCTTCATTTTCTCAGTACCCAAACAAGAGAAGAAAAGAAAAATGACACACACAGAGAGGTTGAGAATTGACCTTGGCGCAGTGACAAGGCGTTTGTCGAATAGAGGCTTTGGAAGAGAAAGCCACAGCAATAAAGAGAACGACGAGAGTTCCAAACACCGCCATTAATCTCCATCGCTTTCCACGGGCCTTGGTTTCAATCTCTGCTTTCTTCACCATCGAAAAAAAAAATCTCAAAATTCCAGCGCTCCCCCTACTCCCTCTGTTTGGTTCCTGAGAAAACCGAAAGAAAATCCCAGAAATAGTTTTCCTGTGAATATGATCTCGGTGGCGTTACTTTTGAGGAAAATGGAATGAACGCAAAAGTGGGTATCTGTCTTTCTCTCTTTATGTGAGTTTTTGAAGAGTAAAATTAGTTGATGGTAATAAATAGGCTGTGTGCTTTAAATGGATGGTTTTGGATTTTATTTTTCTTGGGATTTGGTTTTCCAATCAAAATGTAGGAATTTTGTGGAAAATTGGGAAAATCTGTAGGAGACCTCATACACTAAAGGAAATGAAAATTGGTGGGCGGTGTGGTGTTGATGGTTTTTAATTTTTGTTTTGTTGAATTCAAAGGTTCAGACGTAGAAAAGTAGTGAGTTGTAGAAACTCAAAATAAGGGGTAAGGGGGACTTTTTGGGCTCGAATGTTCTAGTAATTGGGTTTGGTTGGACTAAGCCTATTTATAGGAAAGCCCAGCCTACAGTTGACTTTTACAAGTTCATAGGAGTATTTTATTTTTGTGATTTGGGGAACAAAGTTAGGAATATTGTATAATATATTTTAAAATATATACATGTGAGTCATGTGACAAGTCCGTGATTGACCCGCGGATTCAAATTAGCTCAAATTGTCTTCTAATAATCCCATCAAAAAAAAAAAAAAAAAATGTCTTCTAATAAGAAATTTGGAGTTTGATTACTGCACACTTTTAGTGTGATGGTCACTCCACAAGTATAAGTACTTGTAAAGTGTGGAGGGCAAGAATCAGGGTTCAAATTTCTAGAAAGGAGCTTCACATACATATACACTTAGATTAGGCTACAGTAAAAATTCTATCTTGTATATAAAAAAAAAAAAAAAAAAAATTCGGAGTTTGAACTTCACTTACGTTAAAAATTAATTGATTTTTTTGGCATAATAACAAAGAACAATCATCGTAATGCGGGCGTCATAAATTTTTTTATTTTTTTAAAACCATTGATACAAAATATAATAATATTAATTCTCTCTGTTTAAATTGAATGTATTGTATAGTTTTGATTAAATAGTATAAATCAAAAAGTGTGTTTAGTACTTTTTTTTAATTAAAATTTTAAATATTATAATACTTTATATATACTAGAAATAAAATTTTAACAATAAAAGTGAAATATGTTGTTTTAATTTCAAGTGAAATAAAGGGGGAAAATTTTAATTTTGTGTGTAGATCTAATGGTCAGACTTTTGACCTATAATATGTAAAATGTTTTATGGGCTTGTCAATATGGAATTACCTAGAAATTTTAAAGGATTTCAACCCATTGTTAATTGAATTATCAATTGTTTGAGTAAATTTAAAGTTAATTTTACTGCTTAACATTCCTATAGATTGAATTGGATGGGTCCAATGTTGTAGTTCATTTGATCAAGTACAGAACATCAAAGAACAGACATTAATTTGACTCTTACAGTCTTACTATTATTGTTCCTTAACATGTTGTTGATAAACTAAAACCAGTTCCATCACTTGGGAGTTTCATCATTTCAATGTGCGATGTCTTTGGCTAAAATGGGTTTGCCATCACGTTGACTATTGCGTAGTTTATGAACCACTCATGGGTCTTGTTACTTCTTTATGATATTTACACATGTTATTTCTTTTCTTTTTATTTTTATTATTTTTTTTAGAGTAACCTATTTCCAAAAAAAATAAAATAAAAAGAATTTATCTATCAGAAACAGTTGTATTTACTATTTATTACTATTTTTTAGAGTAACCTATTTCCAAAAAAATAAAATAAAAAGAATTTATCTATCAGAAACAATTGTATTTACTATTTATTACTATCTGATACGTATGTACAACTTTGCTGTAGAGTATATATAGACTATAGACATATCTTTCATTCATAGTATTTTTCATACTTTATTGAAATGATAAGTTGTGAGTAGTGGATAATTACTTTTCCGTGCATTTATTATTGACATCACTTATTTTTTATCATTCACAACCTGTCACCTCAACAAGTTGTGGAAAAAATTGTATTCTTAAACTTATTCCAGTATTTATATTAAATTTTTTAGTTATCCCTTAGAGATAGAAATAAGGCTAAAGAACATTTTGAAATTTCTTGAATGTGGATCAAAAAAATGTTAAAATATATATTAGGGATTTAAATCTTGAATATTTTTATTGAAAATATAAAAAGATGTCAATTAAGCTAAAAAGCTTTTGACATTTAGAAACTATAATTATTGACATCAAAAGGAGTCAAGTAAGCTTGAAGAGGGCTCTGAAAAGCAGCTAAAATTTCATATAAATTGTTTCTATTTTTTAAATAGATATAATAAAATTTCAATCTATGATATTTGGTCCATGTCTCATAAATTTTTTGACTTATACATTGTTTGAATGTAAACAAAATTTGTAATGAATTAAAATTGCATTGCCTTTTAATCCTTTGAATGAAGTTGTGAGTCTATTATGTAGTTGACTCAAGCTAACAATAAATTAATATAAAAGCTCCTTTTAGGTACCACAAAAAAAAAATAGTAACTCTTTGAAAACTATAATGGTCATATCAATAAATGGGCCTACACTATTCTTCTCCTCTCTACACTCCTCAATCCAAATATGCGTTTTAATGAACATAAGACTTATTTTTATGTACCATTAAACAGTAACTCTTTAGAAACTAAAATTGGTCACATCAATGCCGGGACTAACTAGACTTAAAAGGAGGCCATTGGCCCCGTTCGTCTATGAAAAACAATTGAAGTCTCCTTTTAAGTTGTTTGAGTGATACATTTTGTTTTATTATTAACAATTCCACAGTAAATTAAAAACTCTACATTCTTTTTTTTAATCTTTTGAGAAAATTAGAGAGTGACTAAGAGTGTAACATGTTGGTGACACAAATTAACACTCAATGATCTTAAAACTTCTTGCTATGCACCATTAAGCATCAACCATGTATATGGAACCTATTACCCTTTCTCAGCTATGAAAAAACAATTGAATCTTCAATGAGTTGTCTGAGTTAAACAAGTTACCCCTTGTACTAATTGAGGAAAAAAAGTAGTCCTTATGGTTACCCCTAATGTCTTTATATTTATTTATTTTTTAGAAGACTTTATATGTATTTCTTGTTTATATATTATTCAACATAACTAATTGATAAAATCCAATACACTCAAAATAAGTTTTGAAAAAATTTAGGAAAAAGTTCTCGGTAGGGTAGGGTAGCTTCTCTCCCCACCCTACTTTAGTATACTGTTTCCTTCTAATTTCGTGAGGAAGAGATGTCCCCTCTAGTACTCTACCTGCTAGTAGGGGTGAGTGAGTCTGTCATTTTTTCTTGTTTGTTGTGTTGTGCTTCTTTGGATAGAGGGACGGAGGACCTAACACGCAGTTGGCAGAAGTTATCTCTTACCAACAAAGAAGGGGAGAATGTGGATCTCACTAAGAATAAAAGATTGAATAGCTTCGCTCTCGCTGCTAAGTTTTTTACTAGGAGATCTTTGAATGTTGATGCAGTGGTTAGGACGTTTAGACTGTTGTGGCGCACTAAGGGTAGTTTTCAAGTAAGTGATGCAAAGCAGAATTTCATGGTGTTTACTTTCGATATGGAAGAAGATGTTGAAAAAGTGCCTATGGGTGAACCCTGGTCCTTTGATAGACACCTGGTGGTTTTTCGTAAGTACGATGGGGCAACCCCGGTTCAGGAACTCAGTTTTGATAGGGTTGCTTTTTGGGTACATATTCACCATCTTCCTTTCTCTTTGCTTACTGAGGAGGTGGCTTTCAAGCTGGGAGATACGCTCGGTACTATCATAAAGACTGGGGACTTATCGGAAATGAGGGGCGGAACTTTTATGAGAGTAAGGGTTTCTTTGAATATCCTGGACTCGATCTGCCGTGGCCGCCGTATTACTCTTGGGCAGAACTCAGATGGATGGGTTTCTTTCTCCTACGAACGCCTACCAAACATTTGTTATTGGTGTGGTAGGTTTACACATGATGATAAGGATTGTTCTGTGTGGTTACAAAGCAAAGGATCTATAGCTGTGGAGGATCAGCAGTTCGGTGCTTGGCTTCGGGCTCCTCAGTTCAGCCTGGCTCAGCGGTCGTACGTGGAGGTAAAGGGTTTTGAGAAGCCCGAATTGGAGGTTGTAGCACCGGTGAAGTGCTTGATGGCGAAGCTGGGGTGTAACGCAGTGGGTTAGGAAATTCTAGATTTTCCAGAACGTGTTGATTGTATGAAATCTTCAGCAGATTTTGAGGCAACTCTCCAGGATATTGATGATGAGATTCAAAGATTTTCAAATTCAAACTCCTCTGCTTTTATGAGTATTGAAGGCACAGATAAGTCAGACGCAGAAATCAAGGAAGTGGAACGTTCATCGGTAATTTTGGATCAAGTCATTAACGCTTTGGTGATTGATAGGGATTCGATCGTGGAAGGTAAGGTTACTGACTTTAATTCTGTGGAGATGAGTGAGCTGAGTTTTGAAATGGGCTGGACCAATAAAAGTAATGGGAAGAAAGGAGGCCCACTAAAAACACGTGTGAAGGAAAAAACCAAGTGTAATGGGCCTGGTTTAATTCCTGTCACTATTGGATTGGGTAATGATATTTGCATGCAGTATGGGCCTAAACATAAGGGAGAGGCTTTGGCCGTGGATAGTATGGAATGTGGGGAGAAGGAAAAATGGGTGAAGAGAGAGCTGTTGTTGTCTGATTCTTCACTTTCTATGGGATCGGCGGAGGTTGCTGGGCAGCCTCGCCGGGTCCAATGAGTCTTATCAGCTGGAACTGTCGAGGGCTTGGGAACACTCGGACAGTTAAAGCCTTGCAAAAGGTTATCCAGCGTGAAGAGCCCATTTTATTTTTCCTTATGGAGACTAAACTGAATAAAGAGAAAACAGAGAAGGTGCGTGACCAGTGTAACTTTCGTTTTAGTTGGGTGGTCCCTAGTGTGGGGAAAAGTGGAGGTTTAGCTCTTTTTTGGAGGGAGGGTCTCTCAGTGGAAGTTCTTGATTCTGATTAGTCACACATTGATACGGTCGTTAAGGGAGGCGTCTCGTCGGATTGGTGGCATTTTATTGGTTTTTACGGTTCACCAGATACTTCAAGGAGGAATGAGTTTTGGGTTTTGTTAAAAAGGATTCGGGACAGGTCGAGATCACCGTGGTTGTGCATTGGTGATTTCAATGAGATTGTTTGTGAGTCTGAGAAAGAGGGAGGGAGTTCTAGACTGAGGCGTCAAATGAAGAATTTTTCTGATACCATAAATTGGTGTGGCTTGCGGGATTTGGGTTATGTTGGATCAAGTTTCATGTGGCTCTACCAGAGAGCTGATGGATTTCAAATTAGAGAACGACTGGACCGTGCATTGGCTTCAATTGAATGGGGGAGGAGGTTTCAGGATGCTAAGTTGTATCATCTCACCTGTTCAGCGTCTGACCATTCTCCGTTGGCATTGCATTTTTTTAGGAAGCCACAAAGACAGAGGGGTAAGAAAATGTTCAGATTTGAATCTATGTGGTTAAAGGATCCAAAGTGTGAAGAGGTGGTAAAAACGGCTTGGGTTGAAGGGTGCATTGACAATGGGGGTTTTCCGATATGTCGGTGCTTGGAGTTGTACCGGAACAGGTTGGAAGCTTGGAATAAGAGTGATTTTGGGCATGTTGGACGGAAAATTTCGGAGCTTCAAAGTAAGTTGGAATGATTGGAACATCAACCAGCTTCACCTTCCATCATTAGTGCAACTCGGGAAACAAGAATTGAACTAAATTTCTGGTTGGACAAAGAAGCAACCATGTGGTATCAGCGGTCCCGTTTGAATTGGTTTCAGCCGGGTGATCGGAATACCCGGTTTTTCCACGCAAGAGCATCTTCCTGATTCAAGAAAAATATTATAACAGGTTTGATGGATTCTCATGGTGTATGGCATGAGGAAGAACATGAGATACGGGAGATTGTGGTCGGTTACTATGCTGATCTCTTTCGCTCAAACCGGCCTACTGAGTTCTCTGAGCTTCTTAATGCAGTGCAGCCAAAAGTTTCGGATGACATGAACAGAATGCTCAATCTGCCCTTTCAAGAGTTGGAAGTTTATTCAGCTCTAAAACAAATGTATCCTCTGAAATCCCCAGGTCCGGACGGGATGCCATCGATTTTCTTCCAGCACTTTTGGCCCACCATTGGTAATACTGTCACTAAAACGATATTAGACTTCCTAAACTCTGGCTTTGTCCCTTCTAAGTTTAATGATACTCATGTAGTTTTGATTCCAAAAAATAAAGATCCCAAAAATATTTCTGATTATCGTCCCATTAGTTTATGTAATGTGATTTTTAAACTTGCTTCTAAAGTGATTGCTAACATGCTCAAGAAAATTCTGCCAGCCATTATTAGTGACACCTAAAGTGCATTTGTGCATGGAAGGTTGATAACTGACAATATTCTGGTGGCGTTTGAGGTGATGCATCACATTAGTCAAAAGAAAGCAGGTAAAAAGGGGACAATGGCTCTGAAGTTAGACATGAGTAAGGCATATGATCGTGTGGAGTGGGTATGCCTGGAAAGAATCATAGAGAAGCTTGGGTTTAATTAGAATTGGAGGAGGTTGATCATGCGGTGTGTGACTACGGTCTCCTATTCCTTCAGAATTAATGGGAAGGTCTATGGATCTGTTTTGCCTTCAAAAGGGATTTGACAAGGAGATCCTTTATCTCCTTACCTCTTTCTCATTGTGGCTGAAGGCCTCTCGGCCTTGATTAGAAAATCGGTGGAAGTTGGTACCTTGGAGGGGGTAGCAGTGTGCCGTGGTGGCCCTAAACTCTCACATTTGTTCTTTGCAGACGATAGCCTCATTTTCTGCAAAGCTACCATCTTTGAATGTGAGTCGTTGCAGCGGATCTTTTAGGTTTATGAGAATGCTTCTGGACAACAATTAAACCATGCTAAAACCTTTTTATTTTTTAGCACTAACACATCCAGGGAGGTTCAAGAGGAGATTCAGGAGAGGTTTGGAGCTTAGGTGATAAAACAACATGAAAAGTATTTGGGTTTGCTATCGCTAGTGGGAGGAAATAAAAGAGCAAGTTTCAGTGCTATTAAAGATAAACTATCCAAGAAGTTGGCGGCTTGGAAAGGAAAGTTACTTTCTAAAGCGGGTAAGGAGGTCTTGATTAAAGCGGTGGCGCAAGCTATACCCACCTATACCATGAGTTGTTTTAAGATTCCAAATTCTTTATGTGAGGAACTTACTAGTATGATCCGACAATTTTGGTGGGGCCAAAGAGGGGAAGAAAAGAAGATGGCATGGTTGAGTTGGGATAAACTTTGTGAATCTAAGGAGAGGGGTGGGATGGGTTTCAAACGCCTCCAACAATTTAACTTAGCTTTATTGGCTAAGCAAGGTTGGCGACTTCAAACTTGTCAAAGTTCCCTTCTCTACCGTGTTCTTAAAGCCAAGTATTTTCCCTCATGTGACTTCCTTCATGCTACTGTTGGAAATAACCCGTCTTACACTTGGCGTAGTATCTTGGCAGCAAAATCCATTGTAGAGAAGGGTATTCGGTGGAGAGTAGGGAATGGATCAAACATTCGGGTTTGGGGAGATAAATGGCTTCCAAGGGCTGTGAGTTATGAAGTTATTTCTCCTCGGCTTTTTCTTCATTCGGATACTAAGGTTAGTGAGTTAATATGCCAAGAGAGGTGCTGTTGGAAGGAGGAAATCATTAAACAAGTTTTCCTTCCTGTGGATGTGGAAGCAATTTTGAGTATTCCCATTAGTGCCAAACTTCCTGGGGATCGTGTGATTTGGGCTGAGACTAGTAATGGAGGTTTCTCTGTTCGCAGTGCGTATAAAGTGGCAATGTGTCTCCATCAATCAGAGAATGTAGCTTCAGCTTCTTCAAATAGCCAACAACGGTCCTTTTGGAATAAATTATGGCACTTACCTGTCCCACACAAGGTACGTCATTTTGCCTGGCGTGCTTGTCGTGATATTCTTCCCACAAAAGAGAACTTAAGTAAACGTTGGATATTGTTGGATAATACTTGTGACGAATGTGGTTCAGCCTCAGAATCTTCAGGCCATTTGTTCTGGTCTTGTTCAAGGGCCCAATAGATTTGGGGTTGCACGAAGCTCCCAACCTCTCTTAGATTGGGTCAGTTCCACTCTTTCTTTGATTTACTTTGGTTTCTGTTGATGATTGAATCATTTGACGAAGAGAGGATTGCATTGGTTGTGACTGTCGCTTGGGCGTTGTGGTCCAATCGAAACGAAATTAGACATGGGGCTGTAAGGAAGAGTCCGGAAGCTATTGTCCAATGGGTTAATCAATACTTGTTGGAATATTCAGTGGCAACTAAATCGGTATCTGCTATGAGAGAAGTAGTGAGTGTCACGTGGTTTCCACCTCCGCCTTCTTTGTTAAAAGTTAACGTGGACGGTGCCACTACAAAGCATCGAAATTTTGCTGGTGTGGGGTCTGTTATCCGAGATGAACAAGGTCGGGTGGTAGCAGCCATGAGTAGACAAATTCAAGCGCCCTTGGGTCCCTTAGAAGTGGAGGCAAAAGCTTTTGAAGCTGGTCTTCAATTAGCTAGGGACATGGGCTATCAAGATATAATTCTAGAAGGTGACTCACTGATTCTTGTTCGCGCGCTCTGTGGTCTTTCTTCGCCTCCTTCAACAATTGATTCAATGGTTGTAGGGATGCAACTCCTATGCTTAGATTTTCGCACGGTTTATGTTTCTCATGTAAGGAGGCAAGGGAACAAACCTGCCCATATTTTAGCTAAATATGCTCTTGGCATAAATGAATCTGTTGTATGGATTGAGGAGACTCCTTGTTGTATTGAACAAGCTCTCATCCAAGACTTTGTAATTGTTTCTGGTATTTGAATAAAACTTGACAGATTTCACATAAAAAAAAAAAAAAAACATAACTAATTGATAATTATCTCTTAAATGTGTCAAACTAATCAATATATATATATATATATATATATATATATAACCGAAGCGTCAGCATTTTTTTTTTAATTTTTAAATCTGATTTATTTCTTTTTATTAAATATATATACTCTCCTTTCTCAAACCAAATCTCTCTCACCCTCAGTTCTTCCGAGCAAACCCGATATAATTCTGAAACTAAAACAAAATACTAAAGCAATAGTGCAAGGGCAGAACCTCTCCTTTTGACATTACTCACCAAACGCAAAACCTCTACACTCTCTCAAACACAAATCCAAGCTATTTCACAGAAAGCTTGCAAGGGCACGACCATGGGAGCCAACGTTTTCAATCTATGACCCGGCCTCCATATCAGAGCATTCTCTCTGGTATCTCTCAATTAATCTATGAATAATCTCTTTTCCTATTGTCTTTAATTAGGTTTTTCTGTCAATTTAAGGATTTCGTCTTTAATTAGGTTTTTTTTTTTTTTTTTTGGTGTGTCTATTTAGGGATTTCAATTCCTAACCCCTTTTTCTCTCTATTCTTTTTTGTTGAAGTCAGGGAAACACTCATAAAAAATCAAATTCTACAGGTTTTGTAAGAAAGTGGAGATAGTATTGAAGAGCCTCCCAACCTTCAAAATCTGACAACAATCCAACAGGTTTTGCTTTACCTTAAGTTTTGCTTTATTTTGCTATCTAGGTTTTTTAGCACATCTGATTTAGCTTAGCTTAATCGTTTGTTTGATTGAATAATTATTTGGGCACCTAAAATGTCAACCTTCTTTGTCTCCACTCAGTCCCTTTTTTTTTTCTTTTTTTTTTTCAAACCTTCTATTTCTTCTGTACAAGTTCATGTCTTTTTCGTTTTGGTCTGTCTTTGATTGTAAAATGTAGGAAGCAATTTTATTTTCTCAGTTGGGTTGTAGTTGCTGTTTTGTTTTATGGCAGAATTGTAGTGAAACTCCAGCAATTATTCTTTTTAAGCTATTCTAGCAGATGAAACACATAAAAATCTTAATTAAGGAGATATGTGATAAGTGATTGCAAAGGGAACATATTAGCACAACTTATTTGTCAACATTAGATTTGTTGTTCTGTATATTTTTCTGCTCTATTGTCGGTGACACAAATTGGAGACATATGGCCAATTTTCCAAGAACCCTGCATAATCAAAATTGGGGGCTAACAGGAGTATATAAGCAGAGATACCTAGACTATTTGTCTACTGTTTCGAAGTTTTGAATTTTGTGTTTGAGTTGCTTCTTATGAGAGAGAGTGGCATAGTGCCTCATGTGTTTAGGTTGCATATTATTCCTTGGCAACAAATGCATGGTCTTGCTATGCTGTCATGAGATTGTCTACACATTTGTATATTCAATTTATCAATAAAGTTTTATCTTTTATCCTTAAAAAAAAATAGTGCATCTTAGGAGTAGAACAAATTAGCAGGAAGAGCAAATTTATTAGTTTGAATATTTTAAAATGCAAGTCGATAGCTTGCAATATGGCTGTACATGCATAATTGTTTTGTTAATGACTGCTTCACAACTTTAAGTTTTACAAGTCATTGAAAACTTGTGTACATGGCCAGATCATCAAATCCCCCAATTCAAAGATATATAAACATTCCAGAATGCTCAAAAGGTTTAGTATCAGAGCTCAAGCTTCAGTTGCGTAGTTTTTATTCTACATTCCATCAACTTGTGAACTAAGTTTGTTTTAATGTCTTATTGATAATTTGACAATTATTTATTTATTTATTTATAATTTGAACTGAGTTTATCTTATGTATAAGTGGTTTTTGCATCTTCCTTTGTCATGAATGAATGAGTTTCCTTGCTCTAGGATTGAATTAAAAATAAATTAAAAACTGTGGACTTGGCATCAAATTTTTTTTAAATTATATATAATTAATTTTGCAATATCTTTTCTCAGTTTCTCTCATTGCAATAGTTGTCTGTGTGTTGTCTTTCTCATTCAACTATTATAAAGTAGTTTTTAAGCGATCCAGTTAGAATACAGACAAGTGCGCAAGACAACATGCTTTATATTGGCGTTGGACTATAAATTCAATTATAGTTGAGCATTATATGAATTCAAATTATGCCCAAATCTGTGTATGAGCTTTTGGAATGTTAGTAATAATGTTTTCATTGCCATATAGCAACTAAGGTGTGGCCTTTATGTGTTATGTGGAGTACCCTACATTTGTAATCAAAGAATATAGGGGCTTTATATGATTATTTGTAATTGTTATTTAACCAACTATTCCATGCATCGCACGGGTTAGCGACTAGTTTATATATAAAAATAGAATAGAAACCATTCTTATTTACAAAAAGGTACAATCACAATAGGTTATTATTTTTTTAGAAGAACTATAATAGGTTATTAAAACGTGAAAGGTATAATAATAAAATCATGATATTTTTTAGTAATAATCTATATTATTACATTAAGGGTCTGTTTGGATACCGCTTATTACTGAAAACTGAAAATACTGTAGCAAAATAATTTTTAAATGTGTGAATAGTGCCGTGGAATCCAGTTTTAAAGAAAAATTTGCTGAAATCTGTACTTGCAGGTCTCGTGAACAGTGCACGAGATCCACACAAAAAACGCAGCCCATTCACAAACTCAAACGCGTTTTGTATCCAAACTAACACTTTATATTTGCAAAAATCTTAATATTTGGAGTTCTATACTTCTATATTTTTTCAAGGTATTGAAGAAAGAGCTGCATGCTTCAAAAAGCAACATCAAGAAATATTCATACAACATTCGGAAAGTCCATGAATTTTTCATACAACATCTAGAAATCAACACAAGGATATTGGAACAAAATTAACAATCTAAAGTGGATAAATGGTTAAAGCCTAAACAGTAACAATTAACTATTAAACTTTGATTTTACTATGTCCATCACCTTAAAATAATATTGACTATATATTCAAATTACAATTTCTACTTCTTTTGATGTTGAGAATTTAGACTTCCAACACGTTTTTATTTTAGAATCCAAAGTTCTACCACTTTAATGCTCCTACATAGGTTACAAATTTGCGTTACTAAACCCAGCTATTTTCGAATTATAACTTATAAACTTACTTTGATTGAACAATATCTCCCACCAAAAAAAGATAGTTGCATATATATTATTTCTTTATTGCAAAACCAACCCAAAAAAAAAAAAAAAATTTCTAAGTCCATTATTAAACAAACCATTCTTACTACAAAAATAAAAACTCAAACTTTGACTCATCCCATAGGATTAATGTTTTATTAGCCAGTATGATTGATATTTTTTGTATGAGTATCTAAACCGATAGAACTACACCCCCTATTCCATGTTATTTTGAACCTCTTTTTTTTTTTTTTTCGTTTTTTTGAACTCATGTTTGTTTGAACTTTGAATACCAGTCCATTCCCATCGGCCATCCCAACCATTTTCGTCCAAATTTGGGTATTTTGAGTGAAAAGGGGTTTTAGGCCGGTACTAACAAGATTAAGGGATATATAAATTATAAGCTTATCTTTCCCTCTCAATATATATATATATATACACACACACACACATAAAAATAACAACTTGCCCCCTAGGATTTTCATATTTTCTTTAGAATCTTAACATATCATATTTTCTTTAAGATAAATGCTATATTCACAACAAATCCTAAGTGATGAGTTGTTATTGGTAGACAAAAATGTAATTTCAATGGTAGATTAATTCAAATTAAAACTAATAACAACTTGCCACATAGAATTTGTTATGAAAGTATTGCGAAAATATTATGGATGTAGCCATAGTTGTCAGTATCGTACGATACGCAATACGTATCGTATTGTGTACAAAAAGTTTAGTATCATAAGAGTGTATTGTAAATACTCATGAATCGTACGATACATAGGTGCATATCGTATGAATAGTATCGTATCGATGAATCATGTGTATCGTACTACATAGACATGTGGGTTTAAAATGGGTTTTTTTGTTAAAATTTGGGGTTTTTATTTGATCTAAACAAGTTGTTAGACTTTTTTAACACAAAATATTGGGGAACTTAATTGAGTCTAATATAATAGCAAGTCCATGAGTTTTTTTTTCCTCCTATTTCTCCTACAAAATTTAGACTATACTCATAACACTCACTTTTATATTGAAAATTTATTTTCTATGCTATTTGTGGGGCCTAAGAATCTGGCAACCCCAGCCCACTTTATATTAGGCCCAAGGCCCACGCCGAGGATGAACGTAGAAAGCCCAAGTTGCCAAGAAATATCGCCGAGGACGATCCTGTCCTCGGCCTGCCGAGATCATAGAAGGGAAGAGCAGCACGCCACCGAAGGCAGCCTCCCTAAGCATCCCAAGAAAAAGACAGGCACAATGGGTCAACCATGGAAGCATGATGGAGGAGCAATTTAGGGAGGAACTGTCACCTCCACATTAAATGCCCACAACTAACATTCTGGTCGCATTAATGAGGAAGTTACCCCTGAACAGTGCTGCCTTAGTTGCTGCAACCCACAGAAAGTTGGGGAGGGCGGCTGATGGGACAGGCACTCAAGTAGTGGCCTGCATGATCAACAAATGGAGGGCTAAGATCAACTGAAAGGGGGTATATAATGTAAGAGATCCTCCAGAAAAGGGGGACCCCAAAAATCTGAAGCATAGAATACTGTAGCAACTAAAACCTTTGTAACCAATCATTGAAAAAGTAATAAGGATTATCAGCCCCTAAAAGAAAAGAGGGCCGAGGAACAGAATTCCACACTTCAGTCCATGTTCTTGTTATCCAATCCATATGCAACCATGTTCAGTTGTTGTAATCCTCACTAGGGCCTAGTTCTTAAACCCATTCTCTATAAATTTATTGTACCGGGCTAGTTGGGTTTGAGTTTGCTCATTCAAAAGCAGTACTGCTCAAATCCAGTCCCTACAATTGGCGCCGTCTGTGGGAAGAACTTGTGCGTTAGTAAGGGCAACACTCAGGCATGGCAGGATCAGGCCCTCGCCAAGCAGGCTCCCATCAGCCTGAACCGGTTAGATCCCAACAGCAGGGTAACTTTCACAACCCTGAGCGTGATTGAAATGAAGAGAATGGAAGGTTTCGAGAGGGAAGTGTACACACCACTCAAACCAGCAGAAGCCACTCTCGCGGGGGCAGCCACGTGCTCCAGAGACAAAATAACAACCGGGCCATGCAGTCAGAAGAAGTTAAGAGTCACGTATCCCAGAGACAGAATGATAAGCAAGCCATGCAGCGGGAGATAGACGACTTGAAGAAAAAGCTGCGCCATGCACGACGAAGGCGGTCTCACTCTAGTCCTGACATGCCCTCTGACGATGAAAGCGACGATGACTATAGGAAAAGATCGAGAACCCCTCCAAGCGAGACCTTCTCTCATGAAGAAGAGTACTACCGTAGGCGTAAACGTAAAAGCCCATCCCCTAGAGGCTTGGGACACGATGCCATGAGCAGGGCACTGGATCAGCTCTCCAAGTCACCTTTCACACATCACATAGAAGGGGCTACACTCCCTCGACAATTCCAGTAGCCAACCTTCACCATTTATAACGGCAAAACAGACCCCGTTGAGTATGTGAGCTAGTTTAACCAAAGGATGGCTGTCCATTCTAAAAACAAGGCGCTGATGTGCAAGGTTTTCCCATCCAGCTTGGGACCAGCGGCGATGAGGTGGTTCAATGGCCTAAAGACGAATTCCATAGATTCGTATAGGCAGCTAACCCAAGCCTTTGGATCCCGTTTCGTTACAAACAGCAGAGCTCCTCGGCCCTTGAGTGTGTTATTGTCTTTATCCATGCGTGATGGGGAAACTCTAAAGGCCTACTCGGATAGATATTGGGAGATGTATAATGAAATGGACGGCAATTTTGACGATGTCGCCATCAGCACCTTCACAAATAGCCTCCCCCGCCGAGCACGACTTGAGGAAGTCTCTGACTGGCAAGCCTGCCACCAATGTGCGACAGCTAATGGATCGGATCGATAAGTATAAGCGAGTAGAGGAAGACCAGCTGCAGGGCAAGGGAAAAGAGAAGGTTATCCCTCAAGAGAGGAGGGATTTCAGGTCGGACCGATATAACAACAACCGCCCGAGGAGAGATTTCGTAGGGCAATCCGGAGCAACCAACACACAGATTGTCAATGTTGTGTTCCGAGAACCAGTACACCGGGTGTTGGAGAAAATTAAGAACGAGCTATACTTTAGATGGCCGAATAAGATGGCGGGAGAGCCCACGAAGCGCAATCAGAACCTTTATTGCCAATACCACCAGGACCACGGACATACCACAGAGGACTGTAGAAATCTCTGGAACTATCTGGACCAGTTGGTCCGAGAAGGAAAGCTGAAGCACCTTCTGCATCAGTTCAGTGGTCATCAAGGCCAGACCCATCAGGAGCCCCAGAGAGACGCTGCGCTGAGACCGTCCGCAGGGACGATCAATGTAATCTTGGCCGCGCCAGGAAGAACAAGCACGCGCCCTTCACGAGTGTTGTCTGTGGCTCAGCTGCCTACCGATGAGCCCCAGCCAGAGCCGAAGAGGGCCAGAAGGAATTTTCACCCAACCTTGAGTTTTTTAGAGGAAGACAAGATTGGGACCACCCAGCCCCATGATGATGCTCTAGTGATCACTCTTAGAATCGGGGACTATGATGTGAAAAGAGTGATGGTGGATGATGGCAGTGGGCCCGAGATTATGTACCCTGACCTCTACAAGGGGCCTATAACTCCCCCTTGATGAGCTTCGACGGGAAGCTTGTTATCCCAAAGGGCATGACTAGGCTACCTGTCCAGACCGGCCCAGAGATAGTGGAGGCGAACTTCATCGTAGTGGACACCTACTCTCCGTACACAGCCATCGTCGGCAGGCCCTGGCTCCATACCTTGGGGGCTGTTGCCTCCTCCTTGCACCAAAAGGTGAAATTCCCGTCAGGGGACCAGGTTCTCGAGATCCATGGTTGCCAGTCCACAGCAAGGCAGTGTATGGTGGCAGCCATTTCACATTGGCTCGATGCAGAGTCCTCGGCCTCTGTTGAAAAGAGCTTATAGCAATCAAAGGCCATGGTGGCGACTACTGATGCAGCTGCCGAGGAAGCGAAATGTGAAGATCTAGAAAAAGTGGTCATTGGTGATGACCCAGAGAAGTTCTTTCAGGTCGGGGCTCAGCTGCCTCCCCAGGAGAAGGAAGAGTTAATTGAGTTCCTCAAAAGAAATATTGACGTGTTTGCATGGGATGCCTGTGATGCCCCAGGGATTGATCCCTCATTCATCTGTCATCATCTCAATGTCAATCCGTCCATAATTCCCAAGAAGCAGCCACCCCGGCGCCCGTCAAGAGAGCATGCTGATGCCAGGGGCGGCGTTAAGTGTTGTTCAGGGGGTTCAAATGAACCCCCTGACTTGAAAATAAAAATATTATATATATATATATATATATATAATTTATTAGTTTATTTACTTTAAAAAATATTTTTGAATACCCTGGCTTAAATTTTGCACACCCTAATCATAGATAAGTCCAACTCAAAACTAAACAATAACATAGGTCAATCCAGTCCAAAACTAAAACAACATAGATCAGTCCATCCTAAAACCAAACAACAACACAGGTAATATAGATCTCTCTCATGAATCTCATCTCATTTTAGTTAATTATCTGACTATCTTGGTTTCTTCAACTCTAAGAATAAAGAGTGAATATTTGTGAGTTGCGAATGTCTATTTTATTATAAATTTATATTATATGTGTGAATGTGTTTAATACTGATTAAGAATTTTTTTTAATAATTTTTTTTGTGTGAATTGTGATGTGTGTGAATGTATGCATGTATAATATAAACATGATATAACTTTATATAATTTAATTTTTAGGAAATACAGAGAGTTTGTAATGATTCAAAATATGAAAACTCGTAAAAAGAAATCGTAAAACTTTATGCATTTGCATATTTTTTTGTTGGTAACTCGATATAGTCAAGTTTTATTTTAATTAAATTTTGTTTTAACTTATATTTCTTAATGAACCCTCTGGATAAAATTCCTAGAGCCGCCACTGGCTGATGCGATTAGAGAAGAGGTGAAGAAGCTTAAGCGTGCAGGGGCTATCAAAGAGGTTTTTTTACCCCGAATGATTGGCCAATACTGTGGTGGTCAAGAAAAAACGTGGAAAGTGGAGGGTTTGCGTGGACTTCACAGACCTGAATAAGGCATGTCCAAAAGACCCATTCCCCATGCCTCGGATAGACCAGCTGGTGGATGCAACTACGGGCCACCCTCGGATGAGTTTCCTAGATGCCTTTCAGGGCTATTATCAAATACCACTGGCCTTGGAGGATCAGGAGAAGACAGCCTTTGTGACACCCATTGGGAACTACCACTACAAAGTAATGCCGTTCGGTCTGAAGAACGCAGGGTCCACTTATCAAAGGATGATGACGAGAATGTTTGAGCCGCAGTTGGGTAAGAGCATTGAAATCTATGTAGATGATATGGTGGTGAAGAGTAAAGTGGTGTTCGAGTATTTGAGGGACCTTGGCTGCATCTTTGATGTCTTAAGGAAGCACAAGCTGTGCCTAAACGCTTCCAAATGCTCATTTGGCGTGGGATCTGACAAGTTTTTAGGCTACATTATTACCCACAGGGGAATTGAGGTTGATCCTGACCAAATCAAGGCTATTAATAACCTAAAGCCTCTGCAAAACCCCAAGGAGGTCCAAAAGCTCACCGGAATGATCGCGGCTTTGAATCGGTTCATTTCCAGGTCGGCGGATAGATGCAAACCATTCTATCTCTTGATTAACAAGTGGGAGGAATTCAAGTGGTCCGAGGACTGTATTGTGGCCTTCCAGCAACTCAAGGAGTACCTATCCCGGCCACCTATCATGTCCAACCCTGAGGCTGATGAGGTCCTATACGCGTATATCGCCGTAGCCCCTCATGCTGTAAGCTTGGTGCTAATACGGGATGACAACGGCATTCAAAAGCCAGTCTATTACGTGAGCAAGTCGCTGCACGAAGCTGAAGTCAAGTACTTACCCTTGGAGAAAGCCATACTAGCCGTGGTTCATACTACATGAAAGCTTCCCCATTATTTCTAGGCCCACACAGTTGTTGTTTTAACCCAACTTCCCTTGAGGTCTGTACTTCGGACTGCTGATTACACTGGAAGGATCGCCAAATGGAACACGATTCTAGGGGCCTTCGACATCAAGTACATGCCTCGGACCTCTATAAAAGGCCAGGTCCTGGCTGACTTGGTGGCCGAATTTGCTGAACCCCCAGTAGAAATAGTAGCAGAGAAGCAAAACATGGATGGAAAATCTGTTGGGGCAATCTCTATTCCAGGGCCTCCATGTTGGAAAGTGTACGTTGATGGTGTAGTAAATCAGAGGGGATCTGGAGTGGGGCTAGTCCTAATATCCCCTGAGAAGTTTGTCATAGAGAAATCCCTGAGACTTGGGTTCTCGGCCACAAATAACGAGGCCGAGTATGAGGTCTTGTTACAAGGGATGATCATGGTGCAGAAAATGGGAGGAAAAGCAGTGGAGATGTTCTCGAATTCGAGATTAGTGGTGGGCCAGGTAAAGGGAGAATTGGAAGCTAGAGATGCGAGGATGCAAGAGTACTTAAGCCAGGTCAAGTGCTTGCAGTCAGACTTTGACCTTTTCAGCTTGTCACATGTCTCCAGAAGTGGAAACACCCATGCAGATTCGTTGGCTACACTTGCTACCTCCTCGGCAGGAGATCTGCCTCGGATCATTCTTGTTGAGCATCTGGAAAGAGCAAATGAGGTGGCAACGGGCATGGTTCACATCCATCAAGTTGGGGTGGGTCCCAGCTGGATGGACCCTATAGTGAGATTCCTCAAGGATGATGCTCTGCCCGAGGAGAAGTCAGAGGCTGAGAAAGTACGAAGAAACGCTCATCGGTTCAGGTTGTTCGAGGACTACAAATTGTATAGGCGCTCCTACTCTGGACCATACTTACTGTGTATTCACCCTGAGGCATCAGAATTACTGCTCGAAGAGCTGCACGAAGGGATCTGTGGGAGTCACACAGGAGGAAGATCCCTATCGCATCGAGCCATCACCCAAGGATATTGGTGGCCGGGAATGCAGAAGAAAGCCCTAGAGTATGTTAAGAAGTGTGACCAATGCCAAAGGTTACCCCAAATATTCATCAGCCAGGAAGGGTCTTTAACCCTTTGTCCAGTCCATGGCCGTTTGCCTAGTGGGGCCTGGATATTGTAGGCCCTTTCCCCAAAGCGCCAAGAAATAAAAGATATTTGTTGGTCGGCACAGATTATTTCACCAAATGGGTCGAGGCTGAGCCATTGGCCAACATCAGGGACGTGGATGCTAAGAAGTTCATCTGGAGGAACATTGTTACACGATTCGGGGTCCCTCATACCCTCATTTCAGATAATGGACTCCAATTTGACAGTAAAGCTTTCAGAAGATACTGTTGTGAACTGGGGATCACAAATAGGTACTCAACTCCAGCTTACCCTCAGGAAAATGGACAGGCCGAGGCTCTCAACAAGGTCATAGTCAATGGGCTTAAGAAGAGGCTGGATGACGCCAAGGGAAGATGGATAGAGGAGCTGCCCCACGTCCTATGGACTTACCAAACTACACCACGGTGGTTAACAGGGGAAACACTTTTTGCCATGACCTATGGGGCCGAGGTTGTTATCCCTCTAGAGGCAAACTTCCCAACGCTAAGGACGAGCTCCTTCACTCCAAGCAGTAATGATGAACTACTAGGGAAGAGCCTAGACCTGATTGATGAGCGAAGGGAAAATGCAATGATCCAGCTGGCCTACTACCACCAGAAGCTCAAGCAGGGATATGCCAATGTGAAGCTAAGGCCACTAGTACCGAGGGACCTAGTGTTAAGGAAAGTTGTAGGGGTTACCAAGAATCCTTCCTGGGGAAAGCTAGGACCCAATTGGGAGGGGCCATACCGAATTACTTCAGTAGCAGGGGTAGGTGCATACTACTTAGAAGACTTAGATGAAAAAGCTGTACCATATCCATGAAATGTAAATAACCTGAGAAGGTATTATTATTAATGAAAGCATTTCTCTATTTCAAATTCTAAGTCCATTATGATTGTATGTCTTGTGTTTTGACAACCATCTAAGTACTAGACAGAACCAAGGTCTTGCATGGTCCTCGGACTCAAACCTATGGGAAACTAGTTACTTCAAGAGGAATTTAAGTACTAGACAGAACCAAGGTCTTGCATGGTCCTCAGACTCAGACCTATGGGAAAACTAGTTACTTCAAGAGGAATCTAAGTACTAGACAGAACTAAGGTCTTGCATGGTCCTCTCGGACTCAAACCTATGGGGAAACTAGCTACAGTCAGCAAAGACGTGAACAAACACAAGCCCATGAGCATCACTTAAGGCATTTTGAAGTACCTTGAACTTAGCTTCCCAACATAATCGGCAACTAACTGTTTTCTTAAGGTCAGTAAATTTTTAGAACATGCTTATAAGTACCTTTGTACCTTGTGCTGTGGTATTTAATCTTAGGATTTAAAGGCTTATCTTTGTGGATGCTATGTGCTTAGCATTTTTTACCATTTATGGTAACCAATTCATGAGATACAGGATTAATCTTGCAAGGTTATTCCCTCAGTATTCAATTCAGCAAAAGCGAGTTATAGTATTAAGGTGACTCAATTATTAACCGAAATCTAGGTGGAAACTGTCACTATTGAGATTGTTTGGCTAACAATCAAAGCACAGATTATATAAATGGCAGAGCCCATCATAATAACAATAAACACATAATGTAAAAAAGAAATGTCATACATTCAATCTAAAAGTCACGTTACATCTTCAAAAAATAATAATAATAATAATAATAACAATAAAAAATACAATAAAGTAGAAATACTACTGGAGCTAGCCAATGAGGCCTATTTATTCATCTTTATTTTGATCCCTTCCTTGGGGAGCTGAGTAGAAAGGGTCTCAGGATCCTTGGGGCCCTCAGTTGGGGGAGCAACCTGCCGAGGATCAACTAGAAAAGGCGCCTCCTCGGCATCAGGGGCTTAGGAACCAGCGGAGGACTTTGTAGCATCTTGGGGTGCCTCCTTGTTTGGACCTTTGTCTGTTTCGGTCACCCCAGCAGGCTCAGCTTCCTTGGCAGGCTCATCAGAGGTGGCAATGGCCAAAACAGCTTCATTAGGAGCAGTACCAACTTCCTCATGAACCACCTCAGCCTCGGAGCTAGAGGGAGCAGCCTCACGGATGGCAGAAGGGTAATATACATGCTCCGCCTTCCACAGGTCAGATGAAGCCTCAACTCTAGCTTGCTTAAGGGCTTCATTCCAAGTCTGGGAACAGTAGAGCCTGCATACCCCAGGTACTTGAGCCTTAAGAGTAGCCTTGGTCTCAGCCACTCCTGAGGCAAAAGCCTCTTCCTAGGTCTGCTCCTTAGAGCTTTCAGCCTCAGCCTTGGCAAATTCTGCCTCCTCATTGGCCCTCAAAGCCTCATCCCTGGCCCATTTTGCAACATTCTTGGCCCTCTCTGCCTCGGCCATCTTCTTCTTCAGCTCAACGATCTGCTCCTTAGCGATCTTCAGCTGATCCTCTGCGTCGAGCAGGCGCCTCGTCTGATCTTGGGTCTATTTTTGAGCGTTAGCAAGGCCTGTCTCAGCGCTGTCTCGAGCCCTTGTCATCTCCTTCAGCTCCTCCCTTGCTTTTGAGAGATCGGTCTCGAAGATTTTAAGGGTTCGAGCAGCGTCCAGACGCTTGTCGCGCTCGAGGTCAAAGGCCCTGCTCTGGTTGTTAGCCTCATCCTCTAACCTGTAGGTGGCCTGGACAGCCTGCCAATCGAAACAAGCACATGAAAAGTTGGAAACCAAGGAACAAAAGTCAGCAGAGTCATAAGTGTTAGATGTCTTACCATGCCCAAATACCTTTTGAGGCTGAGGAAGACCTCCTGCCTCCTCAAGTTCCCCAACTCGGCTATATCGCCGGGAAGCAGCAAGGCCCTCTCCAGCGCGTTGGCCACATAGGTGCCTTCCCCCCCCTCTCGGAAGTCCCTGAGGGAGGCGTCGTCCATCAGAGGCTCCCCATGGAGCATTGGGGCAGGGAGCCAGGCCTGGGGCTCAGACAGTGTGGCGACCTCTTGGCCTTGGTGCCCAGTCTTTTGTTGCTTAGAAGGCCGACGAGCTTCGCCCTCCTCCTGGGAGGAACGAGATTTATCTACTCCCATGGGCCGTTTGCCTTTGTCCTTCTTGTGTTTGGGATCATTGGGCTCGGGCCTCAGTGGCAAACTTGGTTGAGGTGGAGGAAATGGAAGCTTAGACTGGGCGGAAGATGACCTGGTCTGAACCGGCTGGGACTTTGGTGGAGGAGGAGGAAGCTTGGATTGAGACTTCCCTGGCGCATCCCTCCCCGGTTGGCCTTCAATAAGGTAGAGCAGACTAGTCTGAGGTTGTTTCTTGAAACCCATCTCGGCCGGAGGAGAAGTTCCTGTTGATAAGAGGTCTGCTTCAGCCAAATGGGGGTCACCCAAGTCACCAGAAGGATCCTCGGATAAATGGACTTGGTCGAACGCACCAAATTCATCCTCGGATGGACCCAGATCAGCAACTTTTTCTTCTCTTTCTAGACTTCCTCCTTCAGCCTCTGCAGCATGGTGGGATGAAGAAGGGCCTGCCAACGGGACGCTCTCTGGGATAGGAGACCCTTCAGGGAGCAAGAACCCGTGCTCCACTACAGTGATTTTGCGAAGCCGAGTCTTGGGCTCTGATCACGTATTTCGGAGCCGGGAATGACCTCTGGATCGGATCGTACCCGAGGATCTTGTGAGGAGCCCTAACTTGATTGTCAGCTTCGTTCACAAAGATCTCCGCCCTAAGTACGGTTTCCAAGTCTTCCTTGTTGACCAAATGGAAGTGTCGTCCAAAAGCGTGTGGATCTGCAAAAAAGAAAGCACGTTCGCATTAGCAACCAAACAATGCAAACTATAATAACACAAAAGATCAAGCCCTCTCCTACTTTAAGCACCCCACCTGGTGTCCCCTCCTCTGTTGGACAATGAAGGCCGTCATGCCAGTCCCCAGACACTATGAGAAAGTCCTTATTTAACCCCTTGCTGGACTTGGGGAGGCACTGAATAAGCCGAACCTTATCATCCCTCGTCTTCAGGTAGTAGGACTTGCCCTTTAAGTGTTGGAGGTTGTAGCACCAATTTACATCGTGATGGGTTAACCTCAACCCCATCTTCTCGTTTAAGGCATCCACACAACCCAGGATCCTGAACATGTTGGTGGCGCACTGGGTGGGAGCCAATCTAAAATGCCTAAGGTAGCCCCTCATCCCCGGCCCCATAGGGATTCTCATACCACCTTTTAGGAAGGCGATTATGGGAATCACTACTTCACCCTCCTTTCTCCTAATATGCCACTCCCCTTCTTCATAGTACCTCAAACCCACACTACTGGGTATCCTATAATCGGAGATGAATTTCTCCATCGCCTCCTCAGACTCAACCAACTTCTTAAACCTACCCATCCTAAAGAACGGCTAAAAGACTCAGGGAAGAACGAAAGAAAGAGAGGAATAAGGAGAAAAGAAAATTAGAAGGGAGAGAACACGAGATAGAGTGAGAAGAAAACTTACAGAAATGAGGAAAAGCTCCTCGGACAGACTTTCTATGCTGAAAAGAGACACAATAGTTTGATTGGAGGTTTGACCGAATTCAGGATATGTGCACAAGAACTCTTGAATGCAAAAGTAAAGAGGCAAATCAGTCCAGATGGGTATTTATACCCCCAATTAAAATGGACCGTGCGGGTTTCCCTCCCACAAAGGTGAAAAAATCTCCACTGTTAGATTACCATCACACCGTTGAACGTGGGGAGCACAGAGCCGCCAGAATTTAATGAGGGCGCGCGCTGTGTACCGAAGCGCCAGAAACGTGCCTTGGACAGGTGAAAAGACTCTAGCGCTGACGTAGGACAAGACTGGACAAGCCATGACAGAGGCCCGAGGACATCAAAATCCTCCTCCCCGTCCGAAGAACCAGACAGCAAGATTTTGAGGGGCTATTGTGGGACCTAAGAATCTGGCAACCCCAGCCCACTTTATATTAGGCCCAAGGCCCACGCTGAGGATGAAGAAACGTCTGAGGATGAACGTAGAAAGCCCAAGTTGCCAAGAAACATCGCTGAGGACGATCCTGTCATCGGCCTGCCGAGATCATAGAAGGGAAGAGCAGCACGCTATTGAAGGCAGCCTCCCTAAGCATCCCAAGAAAAAGACAGGCACAATGGGTCAGCCATGGAAGCATGATGGAGGAGCAATTTAGGGAGGAACTGTCACCTCCACATTAAATGCCCACAACTAACATTCTGGCCGCATTAATGAGGAAGTGACTCCTGAACAGTGCTGCTTTGGTTGCTGCAACCCACAGAAAGTTGGGGAGGGCGGCTGATGGGAAAGGCACTCAAGTAGTGGCCTGCATGATCAACAAATGGAGGGCCAAGATCAACTGAAAGGGGGTATATAATGTAAGAGATCCTTCAGAAAGGGGTACCCCGAAAATCTGAAGCATAGAATACTGTAGCAACTAAAACCTTTGTAACCAATCATTGAAGAAGTAATAAGGATTATCAGCCCCTAAAAGAAAAGAGGGCCGAGGAATAGAATTCCACACTTTAGTCCGTGTTCTTGTTATCCAATCCATATGCAACCATGTTCAGTTGTTGTAATCTTCACTAGGGCCTAGTTCTTAAACCTATTCTCTATAAATTTATTGTACCGGGCTAGTTGGGTCTGAGTTCGCTCATTCAAAAGCAGTAGTGCTCAAATCCAGTCCCTACACTATTAATAATGTATTAAATGAAAGTATAATTATTTTTTATTTTGTTATTATTATTGAGTCTAAAAAGCTAGAATGCCAAGAAAAAAATACAAAGAATAAATTATTAGAAAAAAAAAAATAGTAAATGTTGATAATAATGAAGGAAATGTCTATGAAAAAATAATTTTGCAAGATGTTGATCATGGTGATAATATTGACTTAGATGGACTTAATTAGCCAAGATGATGAAAAGTTATTATTATTTTGGTTCATATATCATGTATTATCACTTATGAGTTTAATCAATATGAACTTACATGTTATACACATAAGTTAATTCGATTTATTTAGTTAGCTTTGTTAGATTTTATTGCATTAGTAATGATTATATTGGTCATTAGTTGTAGCTGAATTGGCACATCCCTATGTACAAAGTGCTTGGGAGTCTAGGGGGGAAAGGGTTCAAGCTGCGGGGTTAGCAGCATGTTGTAATTATTTCTCAAAAAAAAAAAAAATATTGGTCATTAGTTAAATATATTTCGAATTATAATAAATATACCTTTTATATATGTGTGTGTGTATAATTATTTTATAATTTTATAAGATGTTTGTGTATCTTATGATACACAATTCGATACGATACACGATACAGAAAAATCAAAAATCGATCCACGATACGATTCACGATTTGACAACTATGGATGTAGCACTTGTGTTTCTTTAAATAGTAGAAAATATATTTCTATATACAAACAAAACCCATAATAAATGCCCATTAATAATTATCATATTTAATAGTTCTATACAAAACACAATCATAATAAATGCTCATTATGAAATATCATAATGATCAAATTTTATATTTAATAGTATTTCATACATAAAAATAATTATAATAAATGTCAATTAATAAGTAATAATTATCATAATATCAAGTTTTATTTTTATATACAAAATAAAAGAGAGCTTTAAAAAAAAAAAAAAAAAATTAAAAATCATGTTCTATCATACTTTCCCGTCTATTTTACAAGTTTTTGACTAGTATATATATAAAACGTTTAAAGCTTACATCATTCGATTTGCATCAATGGATTTCTCTTGTCGAGTTAAAACATATAGTTTGAGATTTATTGATTTAATACTGCAAAAGTTTAGACTTGACTCTGAGCTTAAAGATATGGGAAAAAGTACTTTCCCCCTTATGTGTTTCAGGTATTTCACAATTCTCCCGCTTATCTCTGAACCCAACCAATGCCCCCCTCTATGTTTAGAAAATGAGTAAATATCTCCAATACGTTATTTTTTCAGTTAAACCTAATGGAATCACAATAATTAAAAATGAAATAATAATATAAAAAATGAAATCCTCAACATTTACTCTTTCTTGTGATGCATGACTAATATTTTATTCAAAAAATTCGGTTGGATGTTATTGAGATAGTAATGGATTTGGGGTATTTACTCATTTTCGAAACATAGAGGGGAAAATTGGTTAGTTTCAAATATATGGGAAAAATCGTGAACTACCTCAAACACATAGCAAGGAAAGTGCCTTTTAATAACAATGGAGGCCCTAATACGAAAAAAGCACAAAAAACAAAAGTTGGTTTTGGTCTCGGTTCAGCGTTGCCAATTCTAGAGTCATTGAGCTTTGGTTTTTTCAAGAATTTGAAATAATTGCAAGTGTGCCTCTCTCTCTCTCTCTCCCTTTCTCTATATATATATATATATTCCTCGTTCAAGTTTGCGGTTTAAATGTCAAGGACCTTATAGCTTAATTGGTTGACATCTTCTCATATTTCCAAAAATATATCCATGATTCAAATCCCTAAAAAAAAACTTTGCATTACAAATTCAATGACTCAATTTACTAACACCCATGTTATTTTCCAGCATTATAGCGCACAACCCATGTTATCTACTTGTAATTATTTAACTATTTAAACTACTTACATTGCACACTCAAAAAAAAAAAAAAAAAATGCACTACTTATATTATTATCTTTAGATATATTCATTTTTCCCCCAAAGCATGGCTGAAAAGAAAAGGTATGTCCTTTCATTATGTAGGTTTAATCTGATCAGTATTATCACAAAAAAAACGAAAAAGAAGAAGAAAGATTAAAACCATTTGGACTGATGAGCTGGTATCTCATGCGCCAGGTGTACGAGAGATTTTTCCATATTGGTCTGGGAGCATCAACTTGAATTTGTTAGTACTTTTATAACAGATTATGTGGGTTATTATGAACAAATGTACAAGTCCATGAATATGGGGTGCGTGTGTTGTTACTTTCGAAATATATAGTACACTAGTACTCCATTAGTACTGGAATATTTCATTTCAGTGACTAAAATCGAAACTACCATCTGCATTGCATGTACTATTTTTTTTTTTTTTTGGATAAGTTTTTACTTTTTAAACATTTCATGGGATTCTTTTTTTTTTTTTTTTTGATACTCATATAATATTGTTGTTGTTCCTTTCAATAATTATGTGCCAAGTTAAGTAAATTGATATAATAAGCCTATTTTAGATGAAAAATATTTTTACAAGTTTTTTTTTCTCCATTCATGATATATACAAAAGCGTAGTTCCTTTCAATAATTATGTGCCAAGTTAAGTAAATTGATATAATAAGCCTATTTAGATGAAAAATATTTTTTCAAGTATACTGCACATCCATGATATATTTCTCCATTCATGATATATACAAAAGCTTTCATCCAAACACATATACTGCACAAATATACAACTAGCTAGTGTAATATAATAAAAGATGCAGCTAATGAGTGTAAAATTATATTGGTTACTTAAGGTTAAGGTTAAGGCTGAGTTTTTTTATTTATTTTTTATTTTTATTTTTATTGCAATCAATTGACTTTTATTAGGAAGTTGAGCTTTCAGATAAAATTTATTTATTTTATAATAAATATATAAAGAGAAGATGTCGTGAACAGATAGCATTTCTCATATTTAAAAGGATATTTGTTTATTAATTTTTATTACTACTATATCTGTTAGATTTCTTCTTAATGAATAGTCTTCAGCATAGTCAACCCTGGAATCTCTACTTGTGGCTCTCTCTTTTTCCGAACGCTTGGTGTTTGGCAAGAAAGAAACGTTAAAGGAAAAAAGAGAGAGCTGAGGAGTGAGGAGGGAGAGAGAGGGCGTTCAAAACAGAAAAAAGATAAAATTCGAGAAGTAGACATATTAAAAAATAGAAAATAAAAATAAGGCTCATTGGGTGGGCTTATCTTTTGGCCCAAAAGAGAAGTCATTCTCATATTTCTTTAATGGGTTGATGCGCCACTGGCCCAGTCCTTTTGCGTCAGCTTTTAATTGACGGAAATTGATGCTCAACTCATAAGTTGATGTGAAGGGGCATTTTAATGAGGTTTGTGTAAAAGAATAAAGAGCCTACGAGTGTCAAAATGCATTGGTTAACATTAAATTTTTTTTAAAAACAATTTATTGACCTTTTAGCAATTCGAGTAAGTTTCAGTTAAAGGAGCTTTTATTTATTTATTTTTTGGGGTAAGGGATATTTGTGTATTAGCTTATGTTATTTTCCAATATAATAAGACCTGTTAGATTCCTTTATGATGCACTTTGTCCGTTTGGTAGATGTGTTTAAAAACTGAAAATTGTTGTTTGAAAATATTTGTGAAAATATGTGTGGGTGAAAAAGTGTGTGAAAATACATGTGTAGAAATACGTGTAATGTTGTTTAAAAACTGAAAATGATGGTTTGAAAACACAAACCAAACACCCTCTCTCGTCCCAAGGCCGAAGATGAGGCTATTAAGTGGGAGTTATCCTTAACATCCAATTTGGATTTTCTGGCAATAATCGTTGAATCGGATTTCCAGATTTGTGCCAATCTTCTGTTTGATTTGGAGTTTACCCCTCCTTGATGTATCAAATTCATTATTGCTAATTCTCGGGCTCTCTTGGCAGATTCCCCAAGTGTACGTCTCAGTTTGTTGGGTGCTTAGGCAATGCAATTATGCTTCTCACATTCTAGCTAGATGGTGTTTAGACTGTAATTTTTTTTTTTTTTTTTGATTCCTTTGATGTCGGCAATAGCACCCCTTGTATTGTTTATGTTGTGAGGGGTGAGGCAGGCCCGTCTTTGTAGTTTGGTTTTCTCTTAATAAAGTTTTCTGATTATAAAAATATAATACAGTAATAATTAAACTTGGGTCTTATACACCATGCTTTTATTTATTTATTCTTACAAATTTATTTATTCTATTTTAAACATATGGCTCATTATGGTATTTCGTTTTGTTAGGTGTTATTGATTGAAAAAGTTTAAACTATTCACTGTGGCCCTACTCACCAGAATACATATTTTATACCATTTAAAAATTTGCTATAAAATTTGTTTATAAAAAAATTAAGGGTCCGTTTGGTTGGAGGAGTGAAAAAGTGGGAGGATAGAAAATAGTGGGAGGATGGAAAAGTGAGAGAATAGAAAAATTTTTATTCTCTCTCATTTTTGTTTGGTTGGGAGTGGAAAAGTGGAAGGATGAAAAAAATGAATTTTAATAAATTTACTCATATACTCTTATTAAAGAATGATGCTCAATTAAAACAAAAAAGTGATAAATAATCACAAAAAAAGAGCAATCACCCAAATTTATTAAAAAGTAAAAATCATGTCCCAAAAAAAAAAAAAAAAAAAAAATGAGACAACGTTACTACCCAGGAAAAAAAAGAAAGAAAGAAAGGAAGAGGCACGCTAGGCCCTAGAAAATCAAAAGAAACAAAAAAGAATAGAAAAAAAAGGGCAACGGTACTACCCAATGAAAAAAAAAACAAAAAACAAAAAACCAAAAAGGGCAACGTACTGCCCAGTGAAGAAGAAAAAAAAAAATAAAGGCAACTTGAAGAATATGCACATGGACATTTTTGTCAATTAAGAAAAAATTCATCTCCACTTAGTTTTTTTCCCATTTTGAGGAGAAAATATTTTGGTGAGCCCTGAGAGAAAATACCTAGGCCCACAATTTATTTTTCTTCCTCTTTACCTAACCAAACACACTCCAAAAAAGTTTTATTTTCTATTTTCTCTCAAAAGTTTTCTATCTACCTTGTTTCATTTCCAAACAAACACATCCTAATAGACATTGATGTTAATACTGCATTGAACCATAATGCTCGGAAATAGTTTGTTAAGATTCCTTTGACTATTTTAAAGAGATACAAACTTTTGAGAATTGTCACTTTTTTTTTTCTACTCAAAAAAAAAAAAAAAACCATCACCTTTCTGTATTTTCATTTTTCAATGAAAATATTCAAGATTCAAATCCCCATCGTAATTATTACATAATTTTTTTTTTTAAAACTCCTTAATAAGATCAATACCAAAGTATTGATCGTTTGGGCTCAGCTTGGTCATGAAAAAGAAGTATTCAAATTCAACTCGAGCTTGCATTCAACTTCACTATCCTGATTGGACACAACTTCAATTTGTTTGGCAAAAGCTCGAGCTTAACTCAGCTCAGCTTGCTATCACAAGACAAAAAGATTACAACAATATAAATTTGTTGAAAATATTAAAATGTTCAAAACAAAAGATACATCTGAAGAGGAGTGACAAAAAAAAAAAAAAAAGGCAAAATCAAATTTTAATTTACAAAAGCGAAAATGAGAATGTAGACACCCTATTTTGTGCTTTGTCATATAATTCAAACCCCTGATTCCTAATGAAGACCTTTATGTCACAATATACAAAATATGGGCCACTCAACTCCAATATGGACCTTAATATATACAGTCAAAATAGTTAGTTAAACCAAATGTTTCCACGTAACAGCATGGAGCATTTGGAGCCATTGAAACAAATGTTGCGTGGGTAAAGAAAAAACAAGACATGACACCTTGCGACCAAAGGCAATATAATACAATTATGAGTAAAAATATGTGCAAGAAGTGCAGGGCCAAGAGGTTCCATTGAGGGGGTAGAGCTTTCGTCTTGTGCATTGAATCATTGGACAAGACATGATCCTGACAATATTGAGTTGAACCACCAAAAGGAAAATATAAGCAAATATGAATAGGGAACAAGGATTGGTGTACTAATATGAGACAATCCTGAATAGATCATTTGCGGCCTTGAGTGAAAAAACACAAATGAGGCAAGATGTAGAAGAGATCGAAACATTGGTAGCTTGAAAACCTATTTCATTCGTCAAGGAGAATTCACTAACATATGCCACTTTTAAGGGGAGTTGAAGATTAATTTTGTTGTTGTAAAATTTAGGTACAATAGTAACAATACCTTAAGTGTAGTCCATTTAAATTCTCCAATAAAATTCAAACATAATGTTGTATTGAATTTAATTATCCTTTAGAAAGAAAATATTGTTTTTGTTTCATAATCGACTAATACAAGTATACAACCATGTGCTTGAATTTAATTTGGAAACTTAATATATTGTAACTAAGTTTTACCCCATACAATGAATCTTACAATTAGACAAGAGAGTTTATCTATATAAAGACTATAATTTAGACAAAAAAAAAAAAAAAAAAGAAAAGAAAAGACTATAATTAGTACTAGCTTACTGATATTTGAAACACTAAAAAGTGCCAACTAGTGGCTATTTCTAAATGTGCCACTAGCACAACTTGCATTCATGAAATTGCATAATGGCACCCCTCCTATACCTATATAGTCAATTGTAAGTTTGTAACTAATAAAATTTTTCATTTTTATAAGAGTTCTAAATGGCTTAAGGAGTAATCAAATAAGTTTATTGCATTGGGAAATAACAAAATTAATAAATAAATACCCTTTTAACTATTTTTAACGAATTTTCTTTTTGAAAAAAAAAAACTGATTAATTGCAATTAAAAAAAATCTACCATTACCAATGCACTGTGACACTTGTTAACCAAATCGACACTTGCTCGAAGTTTCTTATTTTGTAGAAATTTTGCTTCTATTGAATAATCTAGGTAATTTTTGCAAAAAGAAAAAGAAAGATATGTTGATTTAAAAAAAAAAAAAAAAGTCCATTGGTGTAGTCCAAGGCCTATAGAGGAAAAAACCGCAAGACATATGGATTGAAAGGGTGAGAGAATAGTTTGAAAGTGGTCCAGCATAGAAATGAAAGTGAGGAAAGAAGCAGTGGGATACTTGAAAATCACACAAATTATATTCCTGAAAATGGGAAAGTCATGGTCAAATTTCATATCTGCCTCATGATTTCATAACGGATTTTCACAATTTCTTGAAACCCAAAAAAAAAAAAAAAAAAAAAAAGAGAATTTTCTACCCATGAAATCATTTCCTGCATGCAGTACTGGGGCCTCTCATGGCTACTCTGTCGTACCAAGTACCTCTTCTCACTCCCACTGACCATGTGACGCTCTATGATTCCGCAGCTATACCAAATTACAACGTACATGCAATTAGCCACTGCGCACAGTGAGACCAATAATTGGTTCGCTGCGATACTATTTTACTATTTTTTTTTTCACTGTGATAGTCCTTGATATATAATAAGGAGTTGTACACCCACTCAAACACATATTTTGAGTTTTTAATTAATATTACGTGCATTTTTATACATTTTTTTACTCACACGTAATTTTACACATTTTTAAATAACAAAAACATATTTTCAAACTCATATACCAAACACCCTCTAAATTTTTCTGGCAATGATAAGTCATAATTCGTAATTCATAAATATGATTTTCAAGGTTGTTTTTGGACATAGTTATCCAATATCGCTTTGTGATATTTCCGAGAAAAATGTATCTTTTTGCTTAGTTTTAATATGATCAACTTACTATCACAAATAATAAATTATTATTTTACAAATAATTAAATTTCATATAATTATATGTTTGAATTTAATTAGAAAACCTAATATTGTACTCAATCTCCTGTGCACTGTCAGAGATATATTAGCCTAGCTATTAGCATAAGCCCAAGTCTAATTCTATTTTATGTGTAAGCCAAGCCTCCTACTTATACTACAAGTCTATTAGTCTAGGGTTTAGTTTATTATACATACACTTGTTATGATTTATTGTAACACATAATCTATACTACACTATAATATATTATTGATATAGCTCTTTAGGGTTTTCTTTGTGGATGTAGGCCGTTAGGATGAACCACGTAACTCTTGTGTGTTATTGTGTTTTGTACTTTATGCTTCCGCTTCCGCATCCATACTAGCATATTCAACATGATGTATCAATGCTAATATTTAAACACGCATCAAAGCAAAATAGTGGCTAGTGATCAAGATTAAGTGTTGGATTTTGTTTAAGCAAGATCTATCTCTACCCAAGAGGAGTCAATTCAGAAGTTTGATCCCGTTATGATCTGGATATATATGCTCATGTAAGCAAAGATTCTGTTCCTTTTGTCAGCTCCACTTCTATATTTACAACCTTCTGATTTATCTTATCCAAATATAATAATTACGAAATACGTACTATATATGCCTTGCTTAAATTAATATAAAAAGTATAGTGAATACTACTGAATATATATACATGAAAAATTTTGGGGAGCAAGATGTTCTAATTCTGTTATTTTCTGGTACTTTTATTGTTTCTTAATGCCCCCTTGAAGAGTGACGGAAATAGCCTGGTTGATCAGTTACGAACTATAGCCAATTCAGAATTTTGTTCTATATATGAAGGTCCATGCAAAGCAGTCAAGCTCTTTTCGTAGATTAAAAAATAAAAATAAAAAGTTAACTCGGAAAATGTATTTCCAATGCCATAAATAAAAATTGCATGTGGATGTTGTAGATAGACAATTTTGTCCGAATTTCAAAAGGAGATGATCTGATCTCATTTCTCGTCCTAATGCATGTGAATGCATGGAGTGGGGTCACTCTCTTCATTCCGAATTACAAGTCCCAGCTACAAAAACCCTACTTTCAAAAGAAGAAACCTGTCCTAAAGCAATTAATGAATGTCATTGTGCACATATATTAATTCCAGGGTAAAGTAGCCCTATTTGTCATTTGAAACGTGTCCTAATTCCTAACTCCTAACTACTAGTAAATCCCACAAGTGAAAATGGTTTTATCACTTGGACTAAGATCTTAATCCTCATCACTTATTCATCACCAGCCCTATCTAGCTTGGATAACCCCTAGGGCCTAGGGCAGCATCGTTTGTAAACTTTGTTGCACGACAACAAAAGGATAAAAGTTAAAATGTTTATTTTATTTTATTTTTTTTGAGAAAAAAAAAATTGTTGCTCCTTATATCTAAAAATAACTTATAAGAGTGTTCAGACCAGCTTTTTACACCTAGCACACTAAAAATACTCACAATATCAAAGGTGGTATACTTCAAAAAATTTTAACACTTAGCTACAGTAAATTGCCATCTTTACTTATTCATCTCATCTCCTTGTTCACTCTCTCTCTCTCTCTCTCTCTCTCCATCTGATTTGGTTGTGGGTTGTTGCAGTGGTAGTGGGTCACTGATCGGGATGTGGTGGTTGGGTTATTAGTGGGTCACACCGTGGGTTGTGGGTTGTGTTGGTGTGGTGGTCTATTGGTCTTGGCCGTGGGTCACACAAATTGCCATAGTTGCTGTGGGTTTTGGTTTTTGGCTTGAGGTTGAAGATGGGTAATTTTATGGGGAGAGTTGTGAATGGTGGCTTGCTAATATGGATGTTGGATGTGGGTATGGGTGTTCTGTGGTTCTGGGTAAGTGTTTGGCCATTGTTATAGGTGTTCTGAGGATGTTGAATGGTGTTTGTAGGTAGAAATTGTTTATATTATTTTAATATGTTATATATTAAAATAAAAATTTTGATATTGCGTGTAATATAAAATGAAGTAGTAAAATAAAGAAAGTAATTTTTTGAATTACTAAAAGCTAATTTTTTTAAGAAAGTAAATGCTCTAAGTTTTGAAATATCAAAAATGCCGGTGTCCACGGGTCGGTCCGGGTCGGGTTTGTGCCCAACCCGGAACCGACCCACTTAGGTTGGGTGGAACAAAAACAGACCCGCAACTGACCGCCGGAGACGTCGGGTCGAGTCGGCCAGGCTCAAGGGAGCGAATGGTCGGGTCGGTCGAGTCTGAAGATGAGCGACGGCGAGCGGAGGAGAAGATCTCTCTTCATCAATCTGAGTTGAAGGCCGACCGGATCTAACGGATTATCGTCGGATTTGAGTAGATCGGAGCCTAATCTAACCAAGAATAGCTGGATTTATGTAGATCTAAGTCAGATTTGTGTAGATCTAAGTCAAATCGGAGCCTAATCTCGCCGGATTCAAGCCAGATTTGTGTAGATCTTGAGCGAGGATGGCCAAATCGAAGTTGAGGAACACTGGATCTGAGTGAAGGAAGACCAAGGATGGCCGGATCAAAGCTGAAGAACACCAGAACGTCACCGAATCTCGAAGGATCTCGCCGGATTTGGTCAAAAATCGTAATTTTTCACCGGAGAGGATGACTATTTTGGTTCAGGTCGAGTGTCACAGGTTTTGAACGTAAAACCGGCAACCGACCCGCGTGGGGTCAGGTTAGAGAGTTTAGACCTGCGTCCGACCGCCGGAGACGTCGGATCGGGTGGCGGCGGGTCGAGCTCGGGTGGGTTAGGCGGGTGGCTGGGTGGGTTGGACAGCCCTAGGTAGAGGTCAATATTAATATTTGGGTAGAGTGATAAAGTCCGCCAAATATGAACTTTCTATATATATAGATGAAACTGCACGGTTCAAGGTGCTTTGTGCAAATCAAACTATAATTAGAACTTACTTTGAAAGTTATAGCATCATGCATGTTGTATTTGTATATCTGTGCACTGTAATTGAAAAGTTTGAAAACATTAAGATCAAAGTCCAAAGTCCAAACTACTGCTACTCGAATGCATGGTATAGTAGTACATATTGACTAATGATCAATATGGATAAGGATAATCATATGCAGCAATGATTAACTTAGATATCGGTGAGAAAGAAAAAAAAAAACAAAATAATTAGGTGATCCATAATTTTTCTTGAAGATACCATTAATTAGTAATTATTACTTAGGCCGTATGTGTGTCTATGCAGTATTTGAGGCTTGACACTTGGCATGGTATGCGTACTCACAATTTCATACGGATCATGACCTGTCATATCTTATCATGCATGGCTATGTCACACCCTCTTATTCCACCGCCGGCACAAAAATTAAATTCCGGCTACTTGGCCCAGAAAATTTTGCCAATTAATGGATTCGAAGCTCATCCTTACCAAAAAGATTGAAAAAAAACATGGGGAAATAACACAGTAAAACTACAATTAAATTGGAAAGCCATTCCTAGAAATAGATAATAATATTCCAAGTTTTTTCATGTAATAAATTGCAATAGATGTTGAATACAATTGCATCTATGCAAACAAGAGTCACTTTTTAGCTTTTACCCCATGCTTTCTAGCTAGTAGTAAATAGCCGGAAGACAAAGAAACAAAGCTCCGGTCACTCTGCAGTCACTTCTCAGTCCCACTCTGTACAACCACTCCCAACTTAACCTAAAATTAACCGATAGAGAGAAAAACATAAAGACAAAGACAAGGTCTTGATGAAAAAAACAACTAGGAACATAGTAAATAAAGTTGGATATTTTAGTATCTTCCATATTGAAATGAAGTCAAAGCCAGAGAGCCCCAACATCCTTGAGGAGAGGCACAAGGGAGCCATTGATGTGGTAAGCCATGAGGGTCTCGATGCCACCCAAGAACTTGCCTCCGATGAAGATGGCGGGGATGGACTGCTGGCCATCAGGGCAGAGGTCATAGAGCACAGCCTGGATGTCGTGGCCGGCGGCATGCTCATCGAGCTCGATGATGGTGGGTCCCACGCCAAGGCCGAAGAGGAGGCGCTTGGCCACGGTGCACATGCAGCAGCCACTCATGCTGAACACCACCACTGCATTGCTGGTGGCCAGCTTCCTCACTGTCTCGTATGGGCTCTCCAGGTTCAGCACCTCATGAGTTGCTCCTGCGTCGACTGTGGTGTTCATGGCTATGCCACTCCCCATTCTGATTCCTGACTTGTTTGCCACCTGCATATTGTTTAATTTGTCTCTGCAAATTTTTTTTTGAAAAAATGTCACTAGCTATTGGATGCTGATCAATGAAATTTTAACAAAAGGCTTTAGATAGAGAAGTAGGAGGTTGATAAAGGGTTTGAAGTTGTGTTGTATTGAGAGTTGTGGGAGATCATATATAAACCAGATTGTTTGGGTGTTTTTGTAGGCTCAGAAGTTTGAAGGAGTGGGAGAGAAATGAAAAGTGAGAGTGGGTTTTAATGTATTTGACTTTGGTATTAGTTGTAGGGAAGCCCAATAAAAGAGAGAACGTTTGGAATGAAGATCAAAGGTTGTTTCTAGGATTGGCAAACATTTATTTAAAGAGTCTAGAAAATTGTAAAGTATAAAGAAAAGAAAGAATAAAAAACTGAGAGGGAGAGAGAATCAAACCTGAGGTAGAGAGTGATAGGGGGACCTGTGTAACCCGGCAAACTCTGACTGCTTGAGCTAGCTCTGCGGATAATTTCTAGCAATGTACGGGTACACAACCTAATCATCCACTTCCAAAGCCAGAGCCCAGAGGCATGCTCTTTTGACGTGAATAGTGCAGACCCCTATAGAATATATTTTATACACACACAAATGCCAAAGGCTCTTTAGCAAATGTATGCACCCAAAAGCCTGCTATACTTTGTATTACTATTACGTTTCAGTCAAAGTGAGACTATATAATATGACACACACATATATATATTCCACTCGATGATCAGCAAGTCACACACAATGAACCTGGAGGCACAGAAAAAAAACCCCGCCCAAGTACCAAAAATCCCAACAGAAAAAATTCGCATTATATAAACCTGAGCTGAGAGAGAGAGAGAGAGAGAGAGAGAGGGACCAGTGTTAAACATGTACGAGCTTTTTTTACTTACTCATGCACTGTGTTATCTGTATGATCTCTCTCTTTATACGCGTGAGCCTAGTACGGCTTTTTCAACGGCTAAGTGTTTGAACAAAAATTTCCAAAACTAGCAAATTTTTTCTAGTTTTTGAGTGTATTCAGAAGTGTGCTTTGTGACTGTGATGAAGAAATACGGAACCGACAATCCGACAAAGGACGCCTGAAACGCCGTCGTTTGACCGTCAGCCAATCGCTTTCGCTACTGTGTCCCCCTCTCGAGGACAGTGACGCCGTCAGTTTATGCCTCACTCTCAGTGTTGTGTATGTATACAGTATATTAAGCCTCACCCTATCTATTATGCCCTATCCTAAGATCACACAAAGTATATAATGGTGCACCCATTTTGTCTTATTCTCTTAAACTTTTATTCTTTTCAAGTAATAATTTAGAAAATTTTCATTAGAAATATCAAATATGTTTGATTTCTATTCCTTAAAAAAACACTAAATTACAAGAATTTAATTAGACTTTAATATTGGTTCGGTTAAGAGGAAGAGATAGGAGAAGGATAAGCATGCCAATGCCAGTACAAGTTTTGATGTGATGTACATTACGATTGGGTCACTGTATATTGATAGCTAAGAAGTTTTAGTTGTTGGGAAAAAAAAATTGAGATTGAAATATTGCAAGTCACAATGCCTGTGAGACAGTTTGGGATTTAGCAATGTTCTCTTGAGGACCAGACTTGTTTCAATTTTTTCATACATTTCATGATAAATATTATAGTTGATCTGAAAATTTTGGGTTTAAGACATAATTGTTATTGTTGTTGTTAATGGAAACTGTTGCATTTAGCTAGTCTGGGATGTTTATTAGATTGTATTGGGGACGACAATTGAATTTTTTCATTTAGATAGACTGATTAATGATAGAGTGTAATTTTGTTTCAATGGAACATGTTGTGCTTTTGTGAAGCCTAGTTGTGTTTGATTTGGTTGACGACCTAATCTGACCTGAATAATATTGCATAGTTTTGGCTTGTTTTGTAGCCCATTGTGAATCCTGTACGCAGGATGTAGAAAACGCTGTCTTGGTGATTAGGGTTTGTTGTTGTAGTTTTTGAGAGAGAGAAAAACTGTATAGCCGTACATTGTATTTTTCCCTGATAATAGTGAAATCACTACAATTCTGTGGACATAGGCAAATTGCAGAACCACATAAATATTGTGTTGTGCGTGTGATTTTTTTTTTCTTTGGCGTGTGTTTTCTCTAATTTTTGTTTTTCACAGGTTGGAAATTTTGTGTTAATTCCCTACAACTGGTATCAGAGCCTAGGGTTAGGTTTGAGTGGGGGCAATGACAAAGGAAGCAAGAAAGGCGTCTGGAATAGAAAAGTTCGATGGCACATACTTTGGATTTTGGAGGATGCAAATCGAGGATTATCTTTATGGGAAGAAGTTTCATCTGCCGCTTCTAGGGGAAAAACCTGAGACTATGAAGGCTAAAGAATGAGCTCTTCTTGATAGACAGGTATTGAGAGTTATCAGGTTAGCTTTGTCTAGGTCTGTTGCACACAATGTTGTAAAGGAGAAGACCACAGTAGATCTGATGAAGGCTTTGTTTGGTATGTATGAAAAGCCGTCAGCAAACAACAAGGTGCATTTGATGAAGAAATTGCTCAATTTGAAGATGGTAGAGAACGCATCAGTAGCACAACATCTGAATGAATTTAATATTATCACAAATCAATTGTTGTCTATAGAAATTGATTTTGATGATGAGATTTGTGCACTGATTGTTTTGGCTTCTTTGCCCAACAGTTAGGAGACAATGAGGATGGCAGTAAGCAATTCTATAGGGAAAGAAAAGCTGAAGTACAATGACATACGAGATTTAATTCTGGCTGAGGAGATTCGCAGAAGAGATGCAGGCGAAACCTTAGGATTTGGTTCTGCCCTAAACCTTGAGACAAGAGGCAGAGGTAATGATAGAAATTCAAATCGGGGCAGATTAAAGTTCAAAAATTCTAATCGGAACAGAAGTAAATCTAGATCAGGCTAACAAGTACAATGCTAAAACTGTGGGAAAACGGGTCATTTTAGGAAGTAATGCAAAAGTCCTAAGAAGAAGAATGAAGATGATTCTGCTAATGTTGTAATAGAAGAGGTACATGATGCATTACTTCTTGCAGTAGACAGTCCACTTGATGATTGAGTTTTGTACTCAGGAGCTTCGTTTCATACCACTCCACACCGAGAAATCATACAAAATTATGTTGCAGGTGATTTTGGTAAGGTGTATTTGGTTGATGGTGCATCCTTGGATGTTGTGGGTATGGGAGACATCCGGATATTATTGCCCAATGGGTCTGTTTGGCTACTGGAGAAAGTTCGACATATTCCTGACCTGAAGAGGAATCTGATTTCTGTTGGACAACTTGATGATGAAGGGCATGCAATACTATTTGTTGGTGGTACTTGGAAAATTACAAAGGGAGCCAGAGTATTGGCTCGTGGAAAGAAGACCGGTACTCTATATATGACCTCAAGTCCAAGAGACATAATTGCAGTTGTTGGAGCAAGTATTGATACAAGCCTATGGCACTGCAGACTTGGTCACATAAGTGAGAAAGGGATGAAGATGCTGCTGTCAAAAGGGAAACTACCAGAATTGAAGTCCGTTGATTTTGACATGTGTAAAAGCTGCATCTTAGGAAAGCAGAAAAAAGTGAGCTTCTTGTAAACTGGCAAGACACCGAAGGCTGAAAAATTGGAGTTAGTATACACTGATTTATGGGGGACTTCTTCGATTGCATCCCTTGGAGGTTCAAGGTATTACATCATTTTCATTGATGACTCAAGTAGAAAGGTATGTGTTTATTTTCTGAAAAATAAATTTGATGTATTTAAAACTTTTAAGAAGTGGAAGGCCATGGTTGAGACAGAAACAGGTTTGAAAGTAAAATGTTTGAGGTCAAATAATGGAAGAGAGTACATAAATGGAGAGTTCAGTGAGTATTGTGCTGCAAAGAGAATTAAGATGGAAAAGACCATTCATGGGACACCATAGCAGAATGGTGTGGTTGAGCGCATGAATAGAACTCTTAATGAGCATGCTAGGAGTATGAGGTTGCATGCTGGACTACCAAAAACTTTCTGGGCTGATGCTGTTAGCACTACAGCTTACTTGCACTACAAAAAACGCGGTTTTAAGTCGCGTTTTTGTAAAACGCGGCTCCAGGCTAGACTTTGAGCTGCGTTTGTTAAAAACGCGGCTATAGGTCCAGCTTAATAATTCTTTTTAATAGGGACCTATAGCTGCGTTTTCTAAAAAACGCGGCTTTATGTCCAGCCGAATAATTTTTTAAAGAAGGTCCAGCAGAATAAAATTTTTTAAGGGCGACCTATAGCCGCGTTTTTAAACACAGCTACAGGTAAGCTATAGCCGCGTTTTCAAAAAACGCGGCTATAGGTCCAGCAGAATAATTTTTTAAAGGTAGTCCAGTCGAATAAAGATTTTTTAATGGTGACCTATAGCCGCGTTTTTGGAAAACGCGGCTACAGCTGACCTTTAGCCGCGTTTTTAAACGCAGCTACAAGTTAGCTATAGCCGCGTTTTTCAAAAACGCGGCTATAACTCCAACCGTATAACTATGTAATTAAGGGGGCCTATAGTGGCGTTTTACAGCCGCATTTTTAAAAACGCCACTATATGTAACACCCAAAAAAAAAAAATTGTTTCTTCAGCTTCCCACGTGCCCCCCTTTCCCACCTACGTCCCCACCTACCCCACTTTCTTCTTTTCTTTTATTTCTTCTTCTTCTTTCTTTTTTCTTTCTTCATTCTTCACTCTCACCGTAAGTCTTCTCTCTTTCCTTTTTTTTTTCCTTCCTTCCTCACATCTGGGTGACTCTTCTTCTTTTTCTTTTTTTTTTCCTTTTACTTTCTTCGTTCTTCACATCTGGGTGACTCTTCTTCTTCTTCTTTTTTTTCCTTTTTCTTTCTTCGTTCTTCACATCTGGGTAACGTTTTTTTTTTTTTTTTTTCTTCCTTCTTCTTATCTGGGTAACTCTTTTTTTGTTTTTTGTTCTTTGTTTCTTTGGAGCTGCTGCTTCTTTTTTTTTGTTGCTTTCTTTTTTTCTTCATCTCAAGCACACTGATTTGTTATTAGATCTACTGAAAATTTTGAATGAAGTGGATATTCTAGCAATATTTGATTTTGAATTTTTTGCATCTGTGCTTGAATTTGTGCTACTGTGTTGCTAATATTGTGATTATGTTTAAATGAGTTTGTGTTCTTATATTTTGGAGCACGTTGTGTATGATTTTTAATTTTTTGGGTGTGTTTGTATTGTGAGTATGTTGTGTTTGATTTTGAATTTTTTGGGTGTGTTTGTATTGTGAGAATGTTGTGTTTGATTTTGAATTTTTTGAGTTTGTGTTTGATTTTGAAATTTTTGGATTTGCGTTTAATTTTGAATTTTTTTTATTTGAATTTCAAATTTTGAATTTTCTGGAAAAAAAAAAAAACCAAAAAATATTTTTTTTTTGTTTTTAAAAAAACCTATAGCCGCGTTTTTAAAACGCGGCTATAGGTCCGAACCCTTAGCCGCGGTTATAAACGCAGCTCGAAGCTGACCTATAGCGGCGTTTTTTCAAAACGCGGCTATAGTCAGACCTATAGCCGCGTTTTTAACCGCGGCTATAGGATTCTGGCCTATAGCTGCATTTTTAAAAAACGCAGCCATAGGTCTGTTGCTGCGGTGTTTACGCCGTGTTTGGAAACGCGGCTATAAAAAACGCGGCTCTAGGCTATAGCCGCGTTTTTTAAACGCGGCTATAGACCCCTTTTTTTGTAGTGTTGATAAACCGAGGGCCATCAGTTCCCATGGAGTTCAGACTTCTTGAGGAGGTTTGGAGTAGTAAAGAGGTAAAGTTTTCACATTTAAAAGTTTTTGGTTGTATTTCTTATGTTCATATTGATTCTGATACTCGTAGTAAACTTGATGCAAAGTTTAAAATATGTTTTTTCATTGGCTATAGTGATGAGAAATTTGGCTATAGGTTTTGGGATGAACAAAACAGGAAAATTATCAGAAGTAGAAATGTGATATTTAATGAACAGGTTATATACAAGGACAGGTCAACTGTAGTGTCAGATGTTACAGAGATAGATCAAAAGAAATCTGAGTTGTCAACTTAGATGAATTGACTGAAAGTACTGTCCAGAAAAGGGGTGAAGAAGATAAGGAGAATGTAGATTCACAGGTAGATTAGAGTACACCTGTAGCTGAAGTCCATAGATCTTCCAAGACCATTAGACCTCCACAGTGTTATTCACCCAATCTAAATTATCTCATGTTGACTGATAGTGGTAAGCCAGAGTGTTATGAAGAAGTCTTGCAGGATGAAAATTCAAGCAAGTGGGAGTTAGCCATGAAGGATGAGATTGATTCCTTGTTAGGGAATCAGACATGAGAATTGACTGAATTGCCAGTAGGAAAGAAGGCTTTGCACAACAAGTGGGTATACATAATAAAGAATGAGCATGATGGCAGCAAGCGTTACAAGGCCAGATTAATTGTCAAAGGGTTCTAGCAAAAGAAGGGCATTGACTACTCAGAAATATTTTTTCCAGTTGTAAAGATGTCAACAATCAGACTGGTACTATGAATGGTGGTTGCAGAAAATTTACATCTTGAGCAGTTAGATGTGAAGACGGCATTCCTTCATGGTGACTTGGAGGAAGACATTTACATGATTCAGCCAGAAGGGTTCATTGTTCAGGGACAACAGAATCTAGTCTGCAAACTAAGAAAGAGCTTGTATGGCTTAAAACAAGCTCCAAGACAGTGGTACAAGAAATTTGACAGTTTTATGCATAGAACTGGGTTCAAAAGATGTGAAGCTGATCACTGTTGCTATGTTAAGTTCTTTGACAATTCTTATATCATTTTACTGTTGTATGTGGATGATATGCTCATTACAGGGTCTAGCATTGAGGAGATTAATTATCTAAAGAAGCAATTGTCAAAACAGTTTGCAATGAAGAATTTGGGAGTTGCAAAGCAAATCCTTGATATGAGATTCATTAGAGACAAGACTAATGGTATATTGAAGCTTTCACAGTCAGAGTATGTGAAGAAAGTTCTCAGCAGGTTCAACATGAATGAAGCTAAACCAGTGAGCACACCTTTGGGTAGTCATTTCAAAAGTCATCGAAGACAAAAGAAGAAAAGGACCATATGAACAAGGTGCCTTATGCCTCAGCTATTGGTAGCTTGATGTATGCTATGGTGTGTACAAGGCTAGACATTGCACATGCAGAGAAAGTTGTGAGCAGATTCATGAGAAGGCTTGGAAAGCAGCATTAGGAGGCAGTCAAGTGGATTCTGAGATATTTGAGGGGTTCATCAGATACATGTCTTTGCTTCACAGGTGCAAGTTTGAAACTACAGGGTTATGTAGATGCTGATTTTGCTGGTGATATTGATAGTAGAAAGAGTACTACTGAGTTTGTTTTTACTTTGGGTGGTACAACTATATCCTGGGCTTCAAATCTACAAAAGATTGTTACTTTGTTTACTACAGAAGCTGAGTATGTTGCAGCAATTGAAACTGGAGATGAGATGATTTGGCTACATGGCTTTTTAGATAATTTGGGTGAGAAGTAGGAGATGGACATTCTACACAGTGATAGTTAGAGTGCAATTTTTCTTGCCAAAAATTCGGCTTTTCATTCAAAGTCGAAGAATATAAAAACAAAATACCACTTTATCCGTTACCTTGTTGAAGATAAGTTGGTAATACTTGAGAAGATTTGTGGATCTAAGAACTCGGCAGACATGTTGACTAAGGGTGTCACAATTGAGAAGTTGAAGCTGTGTGCAGTTTTAGTTGGTCTTCTAGCTTGAGGACAGGAGAATGAGTTGTAGAGATGAGAGATTGTTTTTGGAGGATTGCGGTTGATGTTGGTGATTGAACTAGTCTCCAAGTGGGAGATTTATTGGGCTTTTGTGGAGCCTAGTTGTGTTTGATCCAATTGACGACCCAACTCGACCTGAATAATGTTGCGTGATTTTTAATGGGAGATTTTCTGAGGTTTAGTCCATGGAGAGAAAAACTGTATGGTCGCACTTTGTATTTTTCCTTGATAATAGTGAAATCTCTGCAACTCTGTGGACATAGGCAAATTGTCGAACCACGTAAATATTGTCTTGTGCATGTGATTGTTTTTTTCTTTGGCGTGTATTTTCTCTAATTTTTGTTTCTCACAGGTTGGGAATTTCGTGTTAATTCCCTACAGAACAATTATATATAGCAATTATCCATATTTTTCATGAAGTGATATGAAAGCAACATGATATATACCCTTTAAGGATTACCACATTGGGTTTAAGTTAATTCAGATTACAAAATTCATATGATGAACTAAAAAAAGTTGGATGTATGCTTTTGTGAAATTTTTGGCCTGGCAGATGCAAGAGCCTCATTCAACTGATTCCTATATTAACTTGTAAACACACAAAGGAGTGCAGGGGCTCTTTTTTGATAATCTTCCAACTCAAATTTAATGTGTCTGTCGTATTTCTTTGCAATTTACTGCATTGGCTAAAAGAATCAAATGCAAGCAGGACACTCAAGGAGTACATATCATATCAAGACAAATGGCTTTAAGGAGAAAAATCCTCAAGAAAGTGTATACTTTTATTGTCAATTTTACCTCTCTTCTAAGTTCTAACCACAACACTCTATGCATCACTCAAGATCACCTTTACTTCTGAGACAACCTGCGGAATCCTTTTTTTTTTAGTCTAGACAAATACAGATAATAATTCGTCATCAATATTGTACTCTCGAGATTGCTTTTGCTCATTTGCTGGACTAGTTTGGCTTGAAATATCCAAGCATGAAAAATAGAGTTCAAACTAATTCTTCTTTATTTTTCCAATATGAATCATTCATTAAAAATAGAATCCTTTATTCATCATCACCATCCTAATTTTGTGTATAATTTTAAATTTTTTTAAGAGTTACTTATCCCCCTTCAAATGGGAGATCTAGATTGGCCATTACACAAAGTGATACATTTCCACTCTTTTCACGGAGAAAAACTTTGCAATTCACCTCTTGAAAAGATAAAAGGAGATGAGGCAAAAGGGTTATCCCCATATATAATCTATGTTAATACAATTAGAAAAAAATGGTATAAGCCCATATTATTGCGATTTGCTCTTAAAGCTGTTCAAGGGAAGGTCCATTATATGCCCTTTTGAAATTACTTTTAGAAGTAGAATATTAGTAGTAGAGCTTTTATAATATAGAACATTTAACTCAAAAGCTCTTTAACACTATAAATATATGTTTAGTAAATGACTGTGAATAGTATTTTAAAGTATTTAAATTTATAAAATATAAATAGTGAATTGTGAATTGTGAATTGTGAATTTTTTTTTTCCTCTTAAAAGTTCCTAACCTTCAGCTTTAGGCTTAAAGTTATCTTCTATTTTAAGGACTACCTTTAAAGTCTTCTGCGAACATCTGCCAAAATTGCCAAACAAGCTTTAAGCCTTGAGGCTGTTAAAAATGTAAACGTACTACCAAACACATCTTATATTATATGGTATTGGTCCCAACAAGGTCATTTCTAAAAACTAGAAGAGGCCCATGACTTTTTCTTTTGGTAATTCAGATGATGGAGTAATTCTTGATTTGAAAGACTTAAAAGATTGAATATCATATATTCACATTTAACAAAAGAAGAAGGATTACTATGTTATTAGACACTGGTCCAACGCATTAGTCCCAGTTTAGAACCCTTAGAATTAATTGGGCAACAAATTAGCCAAGAAGAAGGCTTTTTTTGACGCAACCAAACCAAAGCCCACACACAACGTTCAATGCATATGGCGCGAGTCATGCCCAATGGGCTTAACTCAAAATTTAACTTTTGGGCCAATTAGTTATATTGAGATTGTTGGTATGTTCAACATATGTTAATGTTATAGTTTCAATTTATTTAAAATAAATTTATTCTTTTTATTTTTTATGAAGTTCTTGATATGTTATACAACAGATCTTATGTGTTAGGTTATTATTGGTCGTTACAATATAATCAAACAATTACAAGTATAAGGAATCTTACTATTACCCTAATTTATCCTAAAATACCAACCTACAACTAAACATTCACTCTAATACCCAATTAGAGCATCTACATCAGTGGATGCAAACTTTCCATTTATTTTGCACAGAAAAAACTACTTTTTCTATTTTACACACAATTTTTACAAAACACCCACATTAGTTTATCTATTTTACACATTTATTTAATAAAATATTCATTTTTTTTACACTATCATCTCTTTCACAAGCCCAACACAACCCACCTAGCCACCATCATCAACCCACCCAGCCTCCCAGCCTCCATCATCAATCCACTCAACCACCATCATCAAGCAACTAGCCTCCATCATCAATCCACCCAAATACCCATTCAACCCAGCTACCATTAATGAAATCCAAATATTTATCCAACCAAGCCAGTGTGCAACAAAATCGATGCCTCCCATTCAACCAAATACCCAGCTCTGATCGACGCCTGATCGACACCTGACCAACCAAATACCCAGCGCTAAACCAAATACCCATTCAACCCAGCTCTGATCGACGCCTTTAACATCACACCACACTGATCTGTGGCTCTCAGTTTTCTCTCATCCATCATCTCTCTCATCTTCCTTTGAGCTTGCTCTCACAAGTAAAGCCCAGCTCAACCCAGCCTGTCGGCAGTAGATCTAGTGGCAGCAGCAACATCTGCAGCGATATTGGCAAGGTGATATTGGCAGTAGCAATATCGGGTTTGGGCTGGGTTTTTCGGTGTGTTTGAGTTGATTTGAGTTGGGTTTGGTATGCTTTTGGTTTTCCATGGGGTGGTGGTGGTTGGGTGTTGCTAGGTTGGTAGTTGCATCTTTTTCTTCTATCAAGAGCTATGGTGATCTGCGGTGGCATGGTTGTGGCAAGAGTGAGGTAAGAGTGAGAGGGTCTAGAGAGAAAAATAGAGTGAGGTGAAGGAGAGAGAAAAAATTATTAAAATATTAAATGCAAGAGCTACAGTAACTGTGCATATATGCAGGGTTACTGTAGTACTTGTGCATTTATGTACAATTTTACACCGACTGATGTGGATATTTTTTTAGTCAAAATGTGTAAAATGAGGTTTTTTTTTTTCTATTTTGCAAGACTTTGCATTCACTGATGTGGATGCTCTTAGACTTAATCTTGTAATGATTTCTTCCTTTTTGCACGGATCCTAGTACGTGACTAACTTCCCAACAACTAATGTTTGTTGTTGGATGCAAAGTTCTATACTTCAAAGCGTGTTGAAGATTTGGAAGTACTTGGTTACAAAACCTTAAGGCGCACAAGAATGCAATAGCTTCTCCAAAAGTATATAAGTTCTCTAATCTGAGTCTCTATGTCTTTGATGACTTTAAAATAAAGTTTTTATATCCTCTAGGAGTTTAGTGAACAAAATCCTAGTAATCCAAGTCATCATGGACCAAAATTTTGATTTGAGATTTCTGGATCTGCATAGCTCGATATATAGATTGAGAAGTGTTGAGCTAGTGTCAAGATTCTTCATTAAATCTCAATAGATGCTAGTGTCGAGGTTCACTATTTCAGCTTTTTTTCACTTGTTTCTTGGTTCAATCTTCATGTCTTCAATGATATCACTTATTTTGATTTATTAATACACTTCATGATATTCTAAATACATCTTAGACCTACCCAATTACAAGTAAAATGCATTTTGTCAAAGAATATGCCAACACATAATAAATATGACCTTAACACCTTACATTAGCACCAATACAAAACTGCAAACCCAACTCAAGCATATAGCCATAAAAAATACCCATTGCAAAACAACCATCCCAAATCCTCGTACCCCCAAACAAACAATAAGACTTTACCTAAAAATCCTATCCTCTCCAAAGCACAAAAATCCCCGCAAAAACCCCAAAAATAGAACATAGAACAACCCAAAAAAATCTCTCATTTTTCCATCTTCACCATCAAAGCAACCTAGAAAAATCCTCATTTTCCATCTTCACCAACACAAAACCACTCTGACAAATATCCCCTTTTCACCAACCAAAAAAAAAAAAAAAAATTTACCACCTCAACCTCCAAATTAACCCTTTGAAATATCCAAGCAACAAAAAAGAGACCAAAACCACAGCCCTACATCCAACATCCCAAAATCCCTACAACAAAAAGCTTACAAATAGACTAGAAAACACAGGAAAATTTATCTAGGTCAAAGTATTTATTAATTCTTGACTAAATAGGTAAAATTTGATTAATTAATTAAATAATTAATTAATAATACATATTTGGAATTAATTTGCTGACCTTGAGGACCAAGAAAATTAGAAAAGGAAGTTAAAATTTAAAAGAAATTAGGTCCAAATAGAAAATGGAAATAGACAGAATAGAAAAGGAAAGGATCCAAAGGATTTGGAGCCAAGTGCCAATCAGCACTTAGGTTAGAGCCTTTAGATTATCTTCCCTTTCAGGTTCAGCTTGCTCCCCACACAAGTTAACCTTGATTCCTATGTTTTTTTTTATTACAAAACCTAATTTTCCTAATCCCACATAGCCTAAAGACAAGACCCTAGCTTTCCCACTCTTAGTATAAATACCCCCATTCACCCACAGTTCAGTACAAACTAAAAATTCCTATGAAAATTTAGAAAGTTTTGATTTCTTCTCCCTTTTAAGTTGCTGCCTAACTTAAAGAGCTTTAGAGTGTTGTGCATACATGTAAGGTTTCCAAACCCCCCCCCCCCCCCCCCTTTTAATTTTTTTATGCCACAACCTTTTAGATTCAAGCATGTTTAGTTTAATTTTTAGGTTTTGTTGATGTTCTTGTCTAGCATGTTAGATATAGGTTGTTCTTAGTTTTTGCATGATTATGGTTTTTCAATTTCAATAACATGCTTACATGCTCTTAGAATTAGGGTTTTAAATTCAATAACATAGCACATGCTCTTACAATTAGGCTTTTCAATTCAATAATGTATTCACATGCTCTTAGAAATAGGCTTTGTCACACATCACACACATATTCACTATCTCTTTCAATATCCAATATGCATGCCTAGATTAGGGTTTCATCATGTTCTTGGATATTTTATCTCTGCAATCACATGTTTTAGATGATATAAACTCTTGAACGATGTGATATGATCATTGGCCACCAAAGTCTAGAAGACTGGTTTCACTAAGAAGGTTGAGTGTCTAAGTCCAAATCTTGTAACCTAGCCTCCGAACTTAGATAAAGAGTTAGTAGATTAAGCTTTTCCCCTTGTAATTTTCTCTTAATTTTTAGATTGTAACTAGGAATCAAAGCATTGTATTTTCGTTTTAGATTGTATCTAGGACTAAAGTAATGTAATTTTTTGTTATTAACAAAGAGATGTACACTTTTCAATTCATCAATGAGAACGATGGATTTTTCAATTTAGTTTCTTATTTTCTCAATTAAAATATGTAAAGACTTTATTGTACAACCCTTAACCTTAGGAGGGAGAATAATAACAATAGTCCTCACTGTCTCTTGAGAGGCATGGTCTCTCTCTCTCTCTCTCTCTCTCTCTCTCTAAACAAGATAGTTGATCAACTGTCCACCCACCATAGTACAACCACCACCGCAACCTAGCACCACCCAATCACCACTAGCACCACCACAACCATTACAACACATGATAATCCAACCACAAAATCAATTTAAAATCAAACAAAAAATCAACGGTAAATCGAATCCAAAATCAAACCAAAAATCAAAGGAAATCAAACCCAAAATAAGCCATCAACAAAAATCCATTCAAACCCAAACCGTCATAGTCCTGACCTAGGTGTTGAACCTAAGACCTATTATCCCCATTAAGCCCTAAGGCAAATACCATGACCAACTAACCCTGTAAGCTTCTTGTGAGCTAATATGAAGTATTATCAAATTTATTAGATTTACATGATTTATAGTTTCTGAAATTTTATATCACCTCTCTATCAATGTATTAAATAGTACTAAATTTGTTTTATTTGCTAAATTAACTTGTGGTTTTAGAATAATAATTTTGCATAGGAATTTACTATCTATATATATATATATATATATATTTTTTTTTTTTTTTAACTTTTTTTTATTTAATCAAATTGTTTTATATTTGATGGATTATTATACAATTGTTTTTTGCTTATTTATGCTGCACTATTTTCTATTAACCTTATAATTTACTATTTTATTTTAAGCTTATAACATCATGAAGATTTATTTGAAAGTTTATTTCAGTTTTTAAAGATATTTTTAGTTAATTTTGCCAATATTTAAAATTTTAAATATTTTAATTAATTACTAAATTAATTATGACATCATCACAGTTCAACCTCGATCGAACCTCGGTCCAACCTTAAAACCTGAACCTCTCCCTTTATCAATTCTTTGAACGATCCAAGTCTGAAAACCATGACTCTAAAGTTTATTTCAATTTATTTTAATTGAAAGTTTATTTCAGTTTTTAAAGATATTTTTAGTTAATTTTGCTAATATTTAAAATTTTAATTATTTTAATTAATTACTAAATTAATTATGACATCATCACAGTTCGACCTCGATCGAAACTCGGTCCAACCTTAAAACCTGAATCTCTCCATTTATCAGTTCTTTGAATGATCCAGGTTTGAAATCAAGACTCTAAGTGTGCCAATAATGCACATTGTTTGCCACATAGAGATTTTCCATTAGTGAGTTGACGCTAGAGACTGAATTAACTGCACGTTGAAAATAACAAAGATAAAATATAATTGATTACTACCAAAATGTAGGGACTAAATTGACTGTGACCTAAAAAATGTAAGGACCAAAATGGTATTCTGATAACAACGAGGGTTGCTGCCCATAAGGGCAGTGCTGACAAAACCTTGTACAACGCGGAGGACTTCACGGTTGTGTTGAATGGAAGCGATCCATGAAATAGATAGATGGGTGAAGGATAGTCAAATCAGCCTCTCACTCTCACCATTTTGCCAACAAAGGGCCGCTGTGAAATAAATGCATATATAGCCAGACCAGCCGCATTGCTGTTCTGAAACGTGGTGATGCTTGGAGAAGGTGGCCAGCAAATTAAAAGGGACATCATAGTGGGTGCTATGTTACTGCGCCTAATTTTTTGCATGAAATGGGTTTTTTTTTTTTTCATCAAAACCTTTAACATCCATGCTACCATTGTTATCTGCCACAGCCACCTTGAGAAAGTGCTTCACAATTCTTGCACAACTCTCATAAAAAATGTTGTGTTGTAAACCTGTGCTCCAATACCACCATTGGTGTATGTGGATGGAAGTTTTGTTTGAGTGTGATGGTGCATTGAGATTAATTGTAAAGAGAATTCTAGTATTTATTTATTTTGGTGCTGAAATGAGACTTCTAGTATTTATAGAGTACTAGACACCCCTATGGAAAAGGACATAGTTATTAGTCACACTACAAAAAATGAGGTCTATAGCCGCGTTTTAAAAACGTGGCTATAGACCCCAAAAACGCAGCTATAGGTTCTAGCCGCGGTTCTTATAGCTGCGTTTTCAAACCCGGCCTATACTGCACAACAATAGGCCCTTGCGGTCTATAGTCGAGTTTTTGTAACCGCGGCTAAAGGTCAGACCTATAGCCGCGTTTTTTAACTGTGGCTATAGGATTCGGGCCTATAGTTGCGTTTTTGAAAAACGTGATTGCAGGCCAGCTTTAAGCTACATTTATAACCATGGTTATAGCTTCGGACCTATAGCCGCTTTTTTAAAACGCGGCTATAGGTTCTTCGAATGTTGCTGAAAAAGGGTCTATAGCCACATTTTTTACAAATGCAACTATAGGTCTGGCCTATAACCATGGTTTTAAACGCAGCTCAAAGCTGGCCTGTAGTTGCGTTTTTCAAAACACAGCTATAGGCCCGGTTTGAGCTACGTTTCTAGTTGTGGTTATAGCTAGACCTATAGCTGCGTTTGTAAAAAAACGCGGCTATAGCCGTGTTTTAATACATTGGAAGAACCTATAGCCGCGTTTTTAAAACGCGGCTATAGGTGTTTTTTTTTTTTTTTCCCCCTGCTATCACAACTTAGGATTTTGTTACATCCCAACATCACAAGTTCCATAAACAAGTTTCCAACAACAAATCACAAGTTCCCAACACAAAATTGCCAAAAGATATACACAAGTTTTGTACATCACAAAAAATATACAAGAAGGATTTTTTTACATTCTAAACTACCCTTAAACAGCTATAGGCAGCAAGCAGCAACATCACTAACCTTGTGTTAACAAAAATATATATACAAATGTTTGTTCATGTCTATTCACAAAAAACTTTACAACATGCTTAGAATGTCCACCAGGTTGTGAGGTCTCAGAAGTTTCCTCAGTTTCATTTGCTTCCATTTTGAACGGAAACGCTTTCTTGTCCACTTCATGGTAAAACTGCACAAATTATTTGGTAATGCTTAGATGCACATTTGTATCAAAAGACATGATCATGGAGCAATTTGGCAGAATAATGTTATGAGGGAAAGAGACATCATTTGGCAATATTGTTTGCCTAATTATGGAGTGATTTGGCTTTTCAAATGTGAAAATGAAAGGGAAAAGTGAGAGAGATCATATATGATAGGTGCGAGACTACGTACCTAGATAATTAGAAATAGGGAGAGCTCATTTGGATTTAAAAAAAAGAACAATACAAAGAGTAACATGAGAGGAAGACTAAGCAATAGTTCAACTATTCATTAATAATTTAACAAGAGTAGTGTAGTAACATACTTAGTCAATTTATCAGATTTAAAACTTAGAGAGAAGAAAAAAATCTAGTCAAAACTTCCAATTCAATCAAGTTCAGCAATACATTATTGACATTGATAATGAGAGCTATTGTTTTCAGGGACAGACCCAGGATTTCAAGCTGGGGGGGGGGGGGGGGGGCGGAGTTAAGCAAATTTTTTTTTTCAAATACGCATCCATATAGTATTAATAAACTATCAACCAAGACAAATACCCAAAAATCATTGTTTCTTAATATATTAAGATACAATCATCTACCAACAAAAACAAAAGACACAAAACACTATTATTTCTTAATACAATCATCTATGAAAAAGGAACTTGACGCTCTTTCAAATCTTCAAAATCATTTACGATTGAATCCAAACTAAATGTCGAAGCTATATCATTTTCAATGTATAACATCAAAGAATCCGTCGAATTTCATCACGTTGATTAACATGATATTCCCATATTTGTTTGCGTGTTCCGGGATCATAATCCAAAGAATCAAGATCAACTCTTTGAAATTGTGTTTGAGAGATTGGAACATCGACATTTTCCGGAATTGGGGAATGCATATTTTCTAGAACTGGATCATCCACATAATCCCATGTTGACTTTGGAAGAATTTGAATCTTTTCTTTTGAAAAAATCAAGCATTGTAGTTGATTTTTTCATGATCTATAAATAAAATAAGAATCATATATATTAAATTTGTGTGATAATTTTCTATATTATATAATTTGTTTTTTTCTTTTTGTTTTTGGTCTGCCTTTATTTATCTTTGTCTCTGACATTGACCCACTAACCCAATTCCACTACGGCACACTGACACTACAAATTTATTTTGCATGCAGCACTACTAACAAAAACATTTTTTTTTTTCCTGTTACAGTGTCACTTGTCCCTATTATGCCCAACCACCAGTCAGCAAAGATGAAAGAACAAACAAACAGTCAAAGTAATCTCTACAAACTCTATAGAGAGAGAGTCACAAACACACACAAAGTGACAGAGAGTCACAAAGCCAAAAAGTCCAAAAAAAAAAAAAAAAAAAAAAAACACCACAAGCCGCAACAGTTAGCACAAATTCAATTCACAGAATCACAATCACCAACATCAGTAATCAGTTCATCTTCATCACTCATCATCAGTTCAATAAAAACACAAACACTCCACAAGCAAGCACAAACATTTTATTTATTTTTTAGGTTTTGAAGGAACTAGGAAAGGATCATAGATTAAATACCTGTGAAGGCTCGAGCAACCGGCAGCGGCGGCAAGATGGGGCTCACGTGGGCAGTGGTGACAGCTGAGCGTGATGATGGCGACATCGGCGTGGGGCAGTCCGTACTGGGTCTGGGTAGACTCTCGCCATCTCGCGTCGGCGTCGGCGTGGCGTGGGTAGTCTCGCCTCTTTATCGCTCTCACTCTCTGTATCACCTCACTATCTCTGTTTCCTTTCTTTTTATTTTTCCTTCTTCCTTCCACTTTCTCCGTTAGGTTTACTGCTGAGTTTTTTTTTTTTTACATGGATCATGGGCTCTTGCCTCTTGGGCTGGCTGGCTGGGCTTGGAATTCAGGAAGGGGGGCCTGAGCTAAAAACCAAGGGGGGCCCAAGCCTATATATTCTTTTTTTTTTGAAAATTTTAACCTGTTAAAAAAAAAAATTTTGGACCCAAGGGGGGCCCGGGCCCCCTTAGTCCCCTACCTGGGTCCGTCCCTGATTGTTTTGTTCCTTTACATTACATATTTTGCATGTGTCTAGTCATGGAGATGTGAATATGCCAAGAAACTGTGTTCTTCATGTTTTAGGTGGCAAATAAGAATGCGATACTCTAGAGTAGTCACTATATCATACACCTTTGAAATGCGTCTTGAATCAACTTATATTACAATAATACAATTGCATTATGAGATTTTATAACATATTCACTAGTAGAAAGTTTTCTTTCCTCCTATACTGACTACTGAGGTTCATAGTTTATCCATCATAGCATGGTATATATGTATATATGTAGGCTACTATTTTTAGAGAAATTTTGTTTTACCTTAGGATTCATAGTTTCATTCCCATCAAGCATTGCCACCCTAAAATATATTAAAGGCATCGTATTAATATCACATAACATTGCATTGCAAAAAGTAGTGTTTTGCTAAATAACATTTGTTTGCTACCTGAGAAGTACCTATATCACGCATCCCTTGGCTAAGTTGTTCAAACATGCCTCTCATTGACGTCATCATTTCAGCCATTTGTGCTTGGTGCCTTGCCTCAGATTGAGCTAGTTGCTCCCTATGCTTCGCTAGTTCCTCCCTAGATTGAGATAGTTGCTCCCTAAGCTCTTCATGACTCGTCTCCAACTCTGACATCCTTTGGTGAGTTCTGCTTGACGACGGAGTCGAGGTAAACTGTGAATAGTTTGTGGTGCTTCTTCCTGATGGGGTGATTCCAAAACCTACCCCACGCACACGTCCTGGGCGCTCTGGACGACCCATCACCCGAGCATACGTATTGTCTTTGGACTAGAGGATTCCATTCCCAATCTCTCCTTGTAGTCGTATGTCTGTTTCATTCAAAAGTGCTGCCATCCTATCCTATTTTCCCACAAGAACCAAACAACATATTACACACCATAATCAATACAAACACAAAATACACTAAAATTCAATTCAATCAAATTGTGCTTACCATGTTATCTTGTGCACGGGTACTAATAGCAACCCCATCTATGGTGCGGTATACTTGTTGGTATACATCTGCGCGCTCGACTGCCGCCCCTTTAGCTTTCGCCTACATGATGAACAAAATTCATACAATAAACACTAAGGCGTTCATGTTGTTATGCCACAATTAACACAAACCCACAATGAAATAATCATAACATAGCAAAGTTAGTCAAATAAAGATAAAACTGAGAGAGTAGTAAATAAATGAGAGGATTTAGCTAGCTTCCAAATACACGTGGGCTTGTTAAATGAAGAAATTAAAAATAAAAATGACATGGGGAGTTAGAAAATAGGCATCATAGACTTTCTATAATGACACTTTATTTGAGTTAAATAGAGATCTGAAATGCCAAAATGTAAGTTTATATAAATGGAAAGGATCATGCAAAACCCATAGAAAATGACTCAAGATAAGATTGAGATGCCCACTTTGCACACAAATTTGTCACAAATTACCCATGGGTGATCTAAAATGTTGGGACTTAGTAAACTAAACATGTTTCTCTATGATTTGCAACAAAAAGTTATGTTCGATGCTCACCAGATTGTTGGAAAATATGTGCACCAAGGATGACAAAAAATAAACATTGAAATCTTCCTATTTGAATCACCCCACTTCTCAATTGCTAAGGAACATTTTTTTTCTTTTTATCATAGCACAAACTTCCCATTTGTATCAAGAACAAGCAAAATGGTGTTCGTGAACTACATACTGATCAAGTGTGCATAATTTGTACCTCAAAACTAAAAAGAAAAAGAAAAAGAAAAAGAAAAAAATAAGACTCACAAAATTTGGACCCAATGCACATGCTCACAAATTCCTTGTGCTTTGGTGCTAATGCTCATGGTATGTAAGAGAAAATTTGTTATTCCTATTCCATAAAATTAACACCCAAATTCTCTCCCAAATCAATTCAGAAAATTTCCAAATAAATAATCCTTCATCAATTCCAAAGCTTCCCCTTAGTTTTAAATCCTATTCTATAAATCCCTTTTTAAGTCATTGTTTTTATGCTTCTAGTTGCTATAATGAATAGCAAGCTTGTGTGATTCCCATTTAATCATGTTTGGGTGATTTTGAATATTTATTGACATGCATAATTAGGCTGGGATCATGTTAGGATAATTACTCTCCTTAAGTGGCTGCTTAATATCTATATATTAAGAGGATTAACAAAGTCATCTCTATACTTTTAAGAGGATGCATAAAGTTATTTATTGCATTTTTTACTTACAAAAATACCTCCAATGTAACTAACTTATCCTCATTCCAAAAACATATGAAATGAGGTTAAAACCATAAATAGGAAAACAAAATATCAAAAACATCACTTATCCATTCATGAATTCTAAGTTTATTTCTTATCATTTCATCATAAATTTGTGCAAGACTTTTGGCCCCAGACCTTACTATTTCTTCCTGCTTACCTCAACTCTCCTTGTTTTTGTTACTTTTAGTCTGCAACCACATTACCGTAAAAAAAAAAAAAAAAAAAAAACAAAACATCTCTTGACTAAATTACCACAAAGATGAGATTGACGAAGAAAGTAGCAGTACCTCTGTTTTGTCATTGAACCAATACTCAACCATCTCCGTCCATTGCGCTGTGATAATCGTTGGCGGTTGGCTAGCCAATACTTGTTCACATGTCTTCCCACGTTTCTTGTGATCCTTCTTCAACTTGGTCCTGCGATTTCTCCTCAATTCCCCTAGTTGATGCATCGCCCATGCCATTTGATTGGGTGGTGTGACAATAGTGGGATCAATTATATACCGTTTTTGAAATGCAAAAGTGGAGTTAGCAAAATGTAGTAACTTAATTACAACAGCGGCTGAATGTGACATTTAATTAGGACAGGAGGAAGAAAGAAAAATAACTTATATTTTATTTTTATACTACCTCAATCTCCGCCTAACAATCATGTTTAAAATTGTTAGGTACGCTTGGCCACCCAGCAGGCATAATAGGCCATTCTCACAAAATGAGCCCAACCACCAAACGAACAAAGACCTGACCCGCCCAATCGGTTGGCCTTCATCATTTAACGACAACTGGATTTTGTACTCACCAATCATTGCCCATATGTCAGCCAACCTTGTTTTCCCACGTCTTGCACACTTATTTTTTGGTGCTGGATTTTGTACCGATGCTGGGGTTTGAACATAATTATTTGTATATACAAAACCACCAATATTAGGACTGATTTAACAAAGCTCACAACTTACTTGCAAAATATCACACCACGCAAAAATTATGCATCTAGCTAGCAACTTAAATAATAAAAGGTTTACGATTTCATTTAAACAAAACATGATTAAATTTAGGCCTTTATCCCACGCATTCATGTAACCCACTGGTTGTGCAAGTGTAACTTTCAATCATTAGGAACAACAACATATTCTGTTGACTTTTGATTTAATGAGGTCGCAAACGGCCAATACCACCCCTACTAGACCAAGTTAATTGTTGAGAACATTTGCTGACTTGCATTATAATTAGAATGACTGTTAATTCTTAATTCTGTGACTTCATAAATGTATGGGACTTCTTGGTACTGTGACTAATGAACCTAGATGACTATTGGCACTGTGAGTAATCGACCAGTCAACTTCTTCACCCATTATATTGGCAATCAACACATTTCGTAACACATTACCCTCTATAACAACCTGCAACAAGTTCTCCTTAATAGTAACTTATAAGTCCCATAGAAAGGTTGTAACTTGGCCTACAAAGGAAGAGCACTTAACCAAAACTATGTCTTGGCACTTATAAAAATAAAAGGAAAATCAAATTATGACCTCTTCTATGATGCGATTTTGTGAGTTTATTTTGATTTAGGTTAATTTTGCATCTTTAAAGAAGCATGCACTTACCTAGCTTTTGAAAAGATGAGCAACCATGCTTCGTTTGAGTTGCCTTCATTTTTCCTTAATAAATTTGGATTTAGAATATATAATTTCAGCCCAAACTTATCTTTGATCATTCTTAAGTGCACTGAATGGACCAAGCATTAGTGAACTAAAATGGACCAAAATGGACAAAGTGGACCAAAGTGGATCAAATTGGACCGAAGTGATCGAATGGACCATAGTGGACCTAAAGGACCAAAGTAGACACTGTTGGACCGAAATGGACTGAGTAGAAATGAATGGACTGAGTAGACCAAATTGGACCGAATAGACCAAAGTCGACCAATGAATGGACCAAACGGACTGAAGTCAATAGAATATACTGAATTATTTAGATATTTCACCAATGGTCCAATATATTATTAGGTTTTGTAAACCAGCAACTCATAATTGATATTGCAAAACATAAATCCTATAATATTAAAAAATGTGAACCCAATGAATTCCTATAGCTATTAGAACTGATCCAACCATCCAGTAATAAACATCAAACCTTACATTCGAATACATGACCAATACCTACTGATGAAGCGTAAGTTCGTCAGTCAAGGTGATCAGATGGAAGCAACCTCCAACCTGTATGAACGTACTCTCAAAGGTGGTCACCGGTGTGGTGCCTGCCACAATGCCTCCGATGACAAAGTCAGTATAAGAAATTCTTTGAGAAAAATGCAATATCTCAGAATAAAAGAAATCATTGTGTGTCCGTATCTATGTACCTTGTGCTTGGCGATGTGTGGGCTTTATATATGTTTTCATAGCTTCTAGCGGTTGGGGTAGTTATGGAGGTCTTAATGCTCTTCCTGGTAACGTTTGGTGCTTTGTAATGTGGATTTAATGTGCTCCAACGGCTCATACAGTTGGCCTTGTAACCGCTCTGGGTATAATTGTGCTGCATTGAATGGTCTTCTTGCCTTCGTCAATGACGTGGGTATTAGTTTGCTCGTCTAGGGATATCTTCGTCTATATTATGGACTTCATCTTCAGTGAATGAATTCGTCAGTCCTATCACCTAGGGCCTATGTCTCATCGTCACTTGCCACCGGTGTTGCCTCCTCAGAAATGTGGGCTTCCTCATCAGCTGCGCCCACCCTTTGTTGGGAATGCGACAATCCTTGCCCAACGTAAACAAGTGGCAATTGACGTTTCCTCCCCATTCTTGTGTCCAACACCTTTTACAACACAAACATAAAGACGAAAAATGGTCAACAAGCAATGACATGATAGATTAACAGCTTTAAAGATAATTATATATATTAAAACTATTATTTCTTAACAACACAAAGAAATAACAGTTGTAACATATATATGCAACAAAATGAAGAAGTAACAGTTTCACCTGATAATTATATATGTTAAAACTTTTATTTGTTAACAACATGAAGAAATAACAGTTTCCACATATATATGCAACATTGTCAAACTTTCCACGCAATACATAAGTACAAATTCTACTTATAATTTCAATAATAACTATAACATTATTACGCATACAACAGCAGTATCCTATTACATTACTTATCATCGCTGTACTCGACTTTGTTGTCATCTTCATCGTTGGACTCATTATTAATGAACTCACAATCATCCAAGTTGTCCATTTCATGAAGATCTCTTGGGCCAATGATAGAGGCATCAATTGTCATTCCCTCCACATCATCTCGACCCCGACGAAGGTCATCCCTACCAACATCATTACTTGTGAGAGAGTACGAAATGTTCTCAAGAAACTCATCCGTGTCATCCTTGTCACAATGGGGGCCAATACCCGCATCAAACACATCTTCGGCTTTCGTTTTAACGATGACATACCAATCTTTGTGCCTTTTATCTTCAACATAAAAAACTTGTGTAGCTTGAGACGCCAAGACATATGGTTCATGCTCCATTTCCTCCCCACCATGTATGGAGTGAGTAAAATTCACTATAGGAAACCCAAACTCATCAGTCTTATATCTCCTCCTATTTTGATCATCAACCCATGTACACTTGAATAACACATGTCTGATATTGTCAGAATAATTCAACTCAATAATATTTGTCAACACACCATAGTATGTAATGCCACCTTCAGTGGCGACACTAACTCCACTATTTTGCGTTTTTCTATTTGCCTTGACATTCGAACCCCTAAATTTTAACCCATTTATGACATAATGTCTTAGCCGATTTACTGAAGTATATGGCCCTTTGAAAGTGTGATAAGTGTATCAGTAAGTCCAGTACTTTCCCTATCAGCATTAGTCATTGACATCACCTAATATAACCAACAAACTTATTATAATTAGTATAGTCATTCTACATATGGGAAAGTTGCAAGGTTAAGAAGTTGAAGATGTGACACGTACGTGAGATCTAAACCAGCCACAAAACTTCTCCATGTGGTGTTTATGAATAATAGTATTGGAGCTGCGACAGTGGCCCCTTCGAAGTTCGTCCTCCATCAAACCTTTGTGCATCCTACATGCGATGGCAATTGTATTAGTGTTAATACACGTAGCGAACATTGGATTGTCGTGCAATTATATTGGTGTTCGTAGTACTTACTCACAAAACTGGTAAATGTTCTCGGAATTGAATAGCACATAGCAATGAGCTTGGGTCAACTCCCTATTATCTAGTGCCACACTTGAAATCGCCCCTGTTGATTCTTCCATCATCCTCGTGGGTCATGAGAATATAGTTTCAACTCCTTCCATATACCGAGAACAAAACGTTAAGCATTCCTCCACTATGTATCCTTCGGCAATACACCCTTCTGAAGCAGCCCTATTTCTTACGTAAGACTTAAGGCGTGAGAGGTACCTATTACAAAGCGCATGAGAAGGTTAGTAATTGACACTAGCTATTACAAAGCGCACATGAAGCCTCATACTGTACATGTATTACATACGACTTACCTCTCAATGGGGTACGTCCAACGGTACTGAACTGGACCACCAATCTTGGCTTCAATAGCCAAGTGCATGACCAAATGTACCATCACAGTGAAGAAAGATAGAGGAAATATCTTTTCCAATTCACACAACGTGACTGCAATGTCTGCCTCAACACTCGCAATATCTGAAATCGTAAGGGATTTCAAACAAATTTTCCTAAAGAAACAAGCTAACTTTATCAAAGGCCTAGTAACATGCGGTGGCAAAGATCCTTGTAAAGCAATTGGAAGGAGTTGTTGCATCAGGATGTGATTATCATGACTCTTTAAACCATAAATCTTGCGTTCTTTCAAGTTAACACGGCGTGAGATGATGGAAGCATATCCATCAGGCACTCTTATGTCCCGCAAAACTTGCAAGAAACCATCTTTCTCCAATGCAGTCATATGAAAACACACGAGCGGTATCATATACTTATTATCACCTTTTCGCCGTAGGTGGAGTTCACTCCTTTTTCCCATGTCCGCCAAGTCAAGGCATGCCTTGTAATTGTCCTTTGTCCAGTCCTTCAAGTTCAGCACTGTGCCAAGTATATTGTCCATCACATTCTTCTCTATATGTATCATATCAAGATTGTGTCGCAACTTGTGATCCTCCCAATAAGGCAAGCTGAAGAAAATACTTCTCTTCTTCTAAACACACTGGTTTGCCTCACCTCTATTTCTTTTGTTGTATTTTTCTTGACATTTCTTTCCCAGACAACGTCCAAATAAACTTTCAGTGTCCACAATTATGTCTAACGCAACTGGTGGCACAGGAGCCACTGCATATCAGTAGATCCATCAAATAATGTATCTTCTTCTAGAAATTCGTGGTCACTACCCAACCATCGCCTATGTCCCATGTAACAGAATTTGTGGCCATTTTTTAAATATCGAGAGTTGGTCTCCAAGGCATAACAAGGACACGCAAACTTACCCTTCGTACTCCAACCCGACACATCTGCGTATGTAGGAAAATCATGTACAGTCCACATCAATGCTGCACGCAATTGGAATACATTTTTTTGAAGATGCATCGTATGCTTCTACTCCAACATCCCATAATTCTCTCAATTCTTCTACTAAGGGTTGCAAGTACACATCTATCGCAATCCCTGGCGATTTAGGACTAGGAATAACTAGTGATAGAATCAAAGATGACCGTTTCATGCACAGCCAAGGCGGGGGATTGTAAGGGACTAGCATGACAGGCCAAATGCTGTGAGTAGTACTCAGCATTCCGAAGGGGTTGAACCCATCCGTAGCTAATCCAAGTCTCACATTACGAGGCTCAGACGAGAACTGTAAATGCGTATTGTCAAACATTTTCCATGCATCCAAGTCAGCAGGATGCCGCATTACCCCATCATCTGTACGACCATTAACATGCCATTTCATAGAACTAGCCAGGTCTGGTGGCAAAAATAGTCGCTGCAATCTTGGCTTTAAGGGGAACCACTGTAGGATCTTTGCAGCTTTCTTCTTTCCCTTACTAGATGAGGCATTATTACCTGTAACAGATGCCTTATTTGTTTTCCACCTTGAAACTTTGCAACAAGGACACGCCTCGAGGTTAACATTCTCCTTCCAAAATAGCATACAATCATTGGGACAAGCATGGATCTTTTGATAACCCAAACCCAAATCTCGGACCATCTTCTTAGCCTCATAATGGTCTTTTGGCAACTTAGCATCTGAAGGAAGCATATCCGTCAAGACTTAAAGCAACATAGTAAATGACTTGTTCGTCTAACCACAAAGAGTCTTCAACTGGAACAACACAACGATGGCTGAGAATATGCTAAATTTTGTACAACCAGCATATAAAGGTTTGTCCACATCATCTATCATTTTGTAAAACTTTTGTGCATCATCATTCGGACCTTGAGCCGGTTGTTGCATAGTTTCACCTTCGTCCATTGGTTCGGGTGGCATTTCATACGTGGGGCACAAATCATGCAACATCCCATGAAAGTCACCGTATTATTCTAGGGAGTCTTGCACATGACTACTCCCACATTCGGTGGCCGTTGGCGCGGCCGCCGATTCCCCATGCCATTTCCAATGTGTGTAACTTTGAAGCATCCCCTTCCTCCACAGATGTTCACATGCCACCCCTGGCAGTACCAAACTCAAATTCACACATTTGGTACAAGGACAAAAGATTTTCCCATCGCTTGCATGTAAAGATGCAAATTCCACAAATTTAAGTACACCTTCAATATACTCCATCGAACCCCTCTGCTTCCGCATCTAACTTTTATCCATTGCTATACAAGATTTCCAAAATCTGACCTACAACAACATTTGGTAATGCATAGCCAGTAAACCTTCAAATTAGATTCATAGGTGATTTGAGACCTATAGGTGATTTGTTACGAACAAACATACCCAACTATGCTTACATTTTCATAGAACATATATATAACACTACCTCAAGGGTAACCTATGCTTTCAATTTTCTAAATAATAACACTAAATGAAGCATAACTTAAAGTGATATGTTTTGGAATATTTTAAGCATAATTGTTGGAATAAGATATTAACAAATCACATATGAATGTAATTGTAATAATTACAACCTCTAGAATACCAAGATAAGTACTTCCAAAAAAGTTGTCTTGTACATGTGATAATTTAAGCTAAAATCATACGATGCTATTTGTATGTTCATCAATATGTGCCAAATAACCCCTGTGGATTCAATAGTGGTGATTCAACCTAAAATTGTTAATTATTATAATACTACTTTCACTTGTATCTGTAAATATGACATTTAGACAGATATACAAACTATTATAATACTACTTTCACTTGGCTTCATATTTTGATAGATTAGCTATATATTAATTACTGTTATTATGGACAGAGGAAGAAAACACTTACTGACATATATACGAACTATGAAGTGTTTTCATTTTCATAAATTACAAGCAGGTTGTTAAGAAGGTTGTGCATTCCTCACAAGTCACATGTAGCAATAAAGCAAATGTAATAACTATTTTCATTAAGAGGCTTGTATCATAATTTTTTTGTTATGCCTATTAAATTATACAACAAAATTAAGATTTTTGTTTTGTGAATCTTCCAAAATTAATAAATTAAATAGAAAGGTTGACTGTGTATTTAGCTAAAAAGAGATATCACTATATTAGCACTATAGTCGAATATTCTCTTAATTTCTCCACTTTTTTCTCTTTTACTCATTACTCCACATATGAGTTATTAATTTTTTTTAAACCCTATTTTGATAATAACCACACTAGTATATGTTAGCTCTATCTCATTCCAAAAGTGGAATAGATTGAAAGATGGTATATGCATAAACAAATAACTACACATACAATTTACACGTGGTCTAGAGATTAAAGAATAAGCAAGGATGTTTCTCTTTGCCAATTTATTGTCACACAATTTAATAATGTACATTGCTTTCCCTAGGTACAGCACATGTTGCAGCCATCATTACGCATGGTGAGGAAGAATCAAACTATATAAATATATATACATACAAAACTCAGAGAATTAATAAGTGGGACTCAATCAAATGTTGGGGTTCTAATTCTATTTTAATGCTAAGATGAGAAAAAATATGAGTGACCGTTGAAACTGGCTGAACCAACTGTTCTTAAAATAGAGGACAAATTTTAGTGAAACAATCCTATCTTTCAGGAAAAACATGCTCGTGCATTTAGGTTATTGTCAAATTGTTATATAGAAATATAGAATGTGATTTTGGATTATGGGTTTGCAATAAACATAGTATTATAAAGATGATTTTCACGTGGTTGAGAAAGATCGAGGATGAGACATAATGTGAGTCCATTTTCTAGCTAGAAAATAGTAGACGCCTAACCATGAACCTTATATGGTAAGGTTCTATTTAAACAAATTTGTTTAAGATTATAATGTAAATTGAATTTCACCAACATTCGATGTAAAGTTTTTTAAAGCCTCACTTATTGTAATTATAGTCGTATTTTTAAACAAATAAGACAGTCAAACTAAATGCAGCTATGATCATGTGAACCTTATTACTTATTACAGAGAGGACCTATAGCTACGTTTTTAAAAACACTGGTATAGGTGGTGGGTTTTAGTTGCATTTATAAGAAACGCGACTATAGGGCAACTATAGCTAGATTAGGGAATACTCTTTTTATTTTTTGTAATCATATATTACACCCAGGTGCATTTCCCACAAGGCGAGTAATGAAAGAAAGCTACCTTATCTTCAACAAGTAGTGGAAGATGAAGAATCACAGGTGGCTCAGTGTCTTCCTACCTGAAACCCCTATTAAGAAGCAAAAATAAACAAGAAGTATGTTAAGATGTAGGAGATTGGACCACATGTACACAACATAGTACAATCATGTACACATGTAAGATGTATAAGAAAGCTAAATATTATATTACACACCAACTATGAGTATTTTTATTTTAGTTTGTAATAAAAATTTGCAACTACATACTTATGTGACCACTGACCTCAACAAGAATCAGTAATTGTTATTTCATTGGAACTCATTTTTAGGGAACTCATTTTTGGTTAATGACAAAATAGAATAGAAAAAGGGTTATCTTGCTTACTCAATTGATTTTTTATAGAATTGTAATAGAGCACATATACTAATACTATGTATAGTGATATTTCATTTCCAAAATACATAAAACTGTTGCCCACATAGTAAAAGGTTTGAGGGAACTCACTTGTAGTTAAGGAGAAAATGATGTAGGAAAATAGTAATCGCAAGCTTAGCCAGATCACTTGCAGGACAAAATCTACTGCCCGCACCAAATGGAATGAAAGCCTCTACTTTGGCTTTTAAATTCTATTTACAAGAAAAATACCAAGTTAGTTATTTCAAGATATATAATTGGGGCTTTGACCACTTCTTTGAGGTTCCAAGAGTTGGTATAAGTTGGCTGTCAAAATCGATAAGGTTTGTTGATTCTATCAGCGGGAAAGAACCTAATGCATCCATGTAATTAGAAGCTACTTGTTGAGAGTCGATTGTCACAGTTTCTTATATATGGAGTTTAAAGCTGATTTAATTTATGAAAAATGTTAGTCAATAAGGAAGTTGTATGAAGGGTTAAAATTAATTTAATTTATGAAACTTTATTTCATTTATGAAATAAGTTAGTCAAAAGAGAAGATGTATGACGTGATAAACAAATTAGGTATTGTAGTTTGTAATTTAGTTCAGAGGAAGTTCAGGTTGCATATATATATACACACACACACTCAGGCGTCTCTTCATGCAAAATCAAGGGCGAGAAATTCACCCATTCAAAGATGATACCACCTCCTTTCCAATACAGTATTGCATGCATGTGTGTGGCAATTGTGTTTGTTTTACAAATTTTTCTTCAAAATTTGTTTGATATGGCCTACATATGTCTCAGATACGGCCGAATGATACAAATCTGAATGTATATAATTAAAAGAGAAAAAAAAAAAAGACTTACAAAGATGCAAGTATGCATCAAATTAAGAAAGCTAGTAAACACAACAAAACACATTGTATTCAACAATGTATCCCAAGAAAATATATATATATATATATATGTATATATATAACAATTACAGTTCTAAAGCTTACAAAGAACGATGTTGAGCAATAAGTAACAAAAGAGGAACAGCCAGCTTTGGTTCGTCCTTTGGAAGCAATAAGTCCCGCAGCCTGTTAGTGGACTTGATCAATGCCTGCATAGAGAATTAATGTTAACATCTTTAAAATTAGCGTGTCCAAGAACATTGGATCAAAAGCACATCTATTAAACTACCCAGGTTTTCTCATGAGAGCACAAGGGAATTAAGAAGAGATTTTCTCTCAATAGTTAGCAATGACATGTCATCACGGTTGTAATAAAATAACATGGAACTGAGATGGCAAGAAACTAGCGTGCTTTATCACACAACTCTACGACCCAGCCTATGCAAACAAAGCATGAACTGATGGTGTTAAATGTGCTTGTTGATGGTGCATCCAACATGGAAAAGTATGACAAAATAGAAGTTCCATCGATCCATACATAATTTTTTTTGACATTGCAAATTTCTCTGTTTATTTGGTGACATTTGTAGCAAATTCATAACATCACATAGTCATCTAAGCTAAGATAAACTTTTATTTTTTTTTTTTTTTTTGAGGGGAAACTAAGATAAACTAGATAAAACGAAGAATGATTTTATTATTATTATTATTATTATTATTATTATTATATAAAATAACAATAATAGTAATAATTTAGTTGACTTTTTAAAAAATCTGAATCTCGTGTAATGAAGTTCGATTCAAAGAAATTCAGTACTCAAGAGGTTACTTGTGGGAGGATTATTTAAGACCATATTGTCGAATTTGTAAAAATTAAAGAGAAAATCAATAAAAAAGTCTTATATGAAGTTGACTAATGAAATGAATTTTATGAAATCGATTGCCCTAAAATTGCCAAATACAAATAGAGAAGAAAATCTTGGTCATGTCTTTAAGGACATCACACTATTTATATGCATCAAGGAAATAAATGAATTAAGGGATAACTTCATCCAACATCAACCATTCTTGGTTCAGACTGTTCAATAGCACTGGCAATAAATGATCCTACAATATGCAATCGGACAAGTGCATATTCTTGATTAGAGTATCAGTAGTGGAGCTTTTATATGTCAAATGCTAAGAACATTTGGCATTTAAGCCCCAAAACTGCTCCACAATGGAAATGCCATATTGCATATGCCAAAAAAAATTTGAGATTTTGCTACAGTACCATCTCAAATGTAAGATGGTATTGTAGCTAAATGGTAAAAAAAAAAAAAAATTTTAATGCTTCCTCTCATTATTTTAATTTAACCGGTCATTTCTCTTTCTTCTCTCATTTTTTCTCTTTCATTTCTCTCTCTTGCTTCTCTCTCTTTCTTTCTGCTCTCTCTTCTTCTTCTTGCTCTCCGATTCTTCTCAGCATCTTGACTCTCTCCGGCAACTCTCTAGATCGACGTTGGGTTTCTAAATCGGCGGTGGGGTTCTAAATCGGTGGTGGGTCTCTAGATTGGCGGTGGGTTTCTAGATTGGTGGTGGGTCTCCGCTTCCTTCGAGCTTCGGCGAAGCTTCCCAGCGGCAAATCCGCTTCCTTCGAGCTTCGGCGAAGCTTCCCAGCGGCAAATCCGCTTCCTTCGAGCTTCGACGGTGGTGGGTCTGGTTTTTTCCCAGCGGCGAATCCGCTTACAATTCTCTGGGTTTTTTTTTTTTTTTTTTTTTTTGTGGTTTTGATGGGCGGATAGGGTGGTGGTGGTGGTGTTGATGGTCGGAGGGCAGTAGGTGCAGTGGCGTGGTTCTGGTCTTTTCTCTGGGTGTTTTTTTTTTTTTTTTTTTTTTTTTTTTTTTGCGGTGTTGATAGGCGGATAGGGTGGTGGTGGTTGTGTTGATGGTCAGAGGGCAGTAGGTGCACTGGCGTGGCTCAAGTCTTTTCTCTGGGTTTTTTTTTTTTTTTTTTTTTTTTTGTGTTGACGGTAGTTTATGGGTTGCCGGTGGTGGTGGTGGTGGTGTGCAACGGTGGTGTTGATTGTGGATCTTGGACAAAAGGAAAGAGAGAGAAGGAATAAATAATGAATAAATAATGTGTTGTATTGGATAATGGTAATGGTGAGATATATTATTTTATTATGTAAAAATATTATTTTAATGAGTAGGATTGAGATATAAAAGTTGGGATGTTGGAGAATTGTAAAATTGTATTGTATAATTGATAAAGTGACTTTTTGAGGTGATAAATTAAGATAGGATATAGAATCCGGTTGTGGATGCTCTTAGAGTTTTGATGTTTTTTATTTTCTTAGTTCATTTGCCTAAATTGTTTAGTTTCTCTCCAAAGCATTGTCACGAAGTAGTAGTGCAGGTCTCACCAGAAGCGAGACCATTCATAATGAGATACATAATACATTAAGGATTCATTTTCCATTTAAGAGAAGTGAGTAAAGCACTCTCCATAATTGGAATGTGTGGGGCCTGTGGGCCACGGGGTCTTTAAAAGTGTCTTTTGTATTTTTGGGGACCAAAATAGGTCTTCTTTACCAGTCAAAAGTAGAAATAGAACAACAATTATTAACCATTTCATATGATTCATATACTAACATACAGCCTTATTCTCAAAAAATATATATATATATATATATATAAGTAGAAATAGAACAACAATTATTATATATATATATATATATATATATATTATTATAATACCACCGCATTATGAGCCCACCATAATTTTCAATTTGATCTTTTTTAATGGTTCATATATGAGATGCTAGGCTAATTTCAAAATTTTGCAAATTTCCACCATGATATTATGCACAGAAGATTTACCTACTAGGAAGTCACAAAGCCAATTTAACAGTCCAAGAACTTCTTTTTCTTTTTCTTTTTTATAAGTAAAAGCAAATTATTAAATAAAGACTACTTGGTAGCTATGAACTCAATGCCTTAGTGGTGCTCGTGCTTCACCTCAAAAAGCCCATCAGGACCTGGATTCCAAAAGAGAGACATCAAAATAAAATTGTTTGACATGTGACAAACAGTTGAAATAATAAAATACAAAGATATCTGAAAGTATCATGAAAAGAATATGTTTACAGGATTGATAAGAAGGAAAAAAAATAAATCCATAGTCATGCTTCATTTAATCAGCTTAACCCACCTCATCCCCTTATTTTACTCCAAGAAAGAAAAGTTGTGGAAGACTATTGCAATAAAGATTAATAGAAGTAAGAGAGCCGTTTCGCTGAAATTTAGAAACAAATACTAAAGGTGTTTCAATTGATAATCTTAATGGTTTTCATGAATTGCATTTCTTAAATTTAATAATTAGTGTTAGAAATATAAATAAAAATAAGTACTGGAAATATTTAACCCCCTTCATAAAACCACTTAAAAGAACTTTTTTTAGTAGTTATAAACAAGCTTTAAAGAGAACTTGACAAAGAAAAGAAGTCAACAAATTTAAGGTATATATATACATGTTCCAACTTTGAAATCATAGTAACTCTCTCTCTAGAAACTACACACTCACAATATGGGTGTTTTCTCTATTACTGTTGCAAGTCTTGTACTCTTACTTCTACACCAAGTTCATGCAAAGAATATATATGGTTTAAGCAAACATGGAAAGAAAGGCTGTGATTTGTTCCAAGGGAAATGGGTTTATGACCACTCTTATCCTCACTACAAATCAGGGGACTGTCCATTTATAGGGAAGGAATTCGATTGCCAAAAGAATGGAAGACCAGACAACCAATATCTCAAATACAGATGGAAGCCTTTCGCATGTGACTTACCAAGGTACCTACTGTTAATTTCTCACTCTCTTCGATCTGTACTCTCTCTATTTATATCTCTACCTTAATAAAATTGTTTTGCTTCTCTAATCTCAAACTTTTCTATTGGATTGAAAGATTAGGTGTTGTGTTTAAAACCCAACACTAAGTGCGTTTTTGTGTGTATAACATATTAGCCAACTAGCTAGGTTGCTTCAAATCACGGTGGTTCGTCGTCTGAGAGTGGGTAGTTTTCTCAGGCTCTTCGTTATGGTTAACCTACCTGTTTTTTCTTTATTAGGCTGGACTACACACGTTAAACATGCAAGAAAAAAGAAGTTACTATTTCAGAATTTGAGATGACCTTTTTTTAAAAAAAAAAATAAGGTTAAACTTGTTGCACATTGATTGATTGTTTTATATAGTTTTATTCAAAAAGTAATCAATATCATAATTTCAAGTCACGATTTCAACGTTTTTAGAAAATATGTGTAAAATTATATAAAACAATTTGTGTATAATAAATACAACTAATTAATATATATATATATATATATATATAAACGGTACGTGTAACATGTTAAATATGTCATAAGTGTTAGAGATATATATTAGTCATATTAACCCAATGTAATAGGCCCAAGCCCATTCCTGCTTGTACTAGTAGCCTAGGGTTAGTCGCCTATATATACTCATGTTAGGGTTCATTGTAACACGGGTTATTGTACTACACTCTTATACAATGAAGATGTAGCCCTTAAGGGATTCCTCTGTGGATGTAGGCCGACAAGGCTGAACCACGTAAACCTCGTGTTCATGGTGTTCCTATTCTATGCTTCCCATTCCGCATCCACTCTAGTATACACAACATGGTATAACACATCACGTTGCTAATATAATATATAATAATGTACATTTAACATGATATCAGAGCCAAACTTCGTTCTTGGCATCAAACAAACATCTCTACACAGCAAAAGAAGATTCTCATGTGCACATCACCATCAGAAGTCACACATGTTTGTCTACTGGATTTAGACTCCACGTCATCTCGCAGCCACCGTGGCTCAGTGCTATGTTCAAAATCCAACAACCAAGCAACCCGCGACTCACCTTACAGATCTGCGCAAATCAAGCCTTCGCCTGAAGAAACCAACCCCACAGACGTGTCCCACGACCTCCCGCGACGAAAACCCAGAAATCCGGTCACCCAAAGCCTTGCCACACGCCTCCATGCGCTGCAGGTAGCTCCGGAACCTCCCCATGCGCCGCCACGATTTCCTTTTTTGTAGCTCATTTATTGGTCACACGCACCGCCCTATCGGCCATGTCGACCACCGATCTGCCTACAGAAGAAATTTGGCTTTCAACCGATTTTGCACGCGCCTCCACGCACCACCTGGGTTTCTGGCTTGTCATCCACACGCCGGTGGACTTATCACGCTCTTGCCACGCGCCGAAATCCATTAATGATGTCATCTGATGTCATCAACCACGCAAGCACGTCCACATCAGCCTTTTCCATGTCAGCGACACGTCATAGGATGACGTCGGCCGCTCTGCTGCCAGATCCGTGACCCGACCCGGAAACCCGGAACCGACCCGGACCAGTATTCGTTGACTTTTACCCTAGATCAGTTGACTTTGACTTTTTGCGTTGACCTTTGACCAAAAGTCAAAATTTCCGAAATGGCCTATCTTGCTCAGTTTTTCGCGTAGATTCCAATTTTAGACTTCGTTTCTTCATTTGAAGCTCCTAAATTGGTCAATTGGCATATTCTTCATTGTGGTTTCTTCAAAGGCATTCTTCAAGGCATCTCCAAGTGATCTTCTCATGCTTATCCAACCTCAATCTTTCATCGAGCTTCCGCCTTGAGTTTGAGGGAGGGTGTTAGAGATATATATTAGTCATATTAGCCCAATGTAATAGGCCCAAGCCCATTCCTGCTTGTACTAGTAGTTTAGGGTTAGTCGCCTATATATACTCATGTTAGGGTTCATTGTAACACAGGTTATTGTACTACACTCTTATACAATGAAGATGTAGCCCTTAAGGGATTCCTCTGTGGATGTAGGCCGACAAGGCTGAACCACGTAAACCTCGTGTTCATGGTGTTCCTATTCTATGCTTCCCATTCCGCATCCACTCTAGCATACACAACATGGTATAACACATCACGTTGCTAATATAATATATAATAATCTACATTTAACAATAAGCTCATGAAAAATCACTATTTATTTGACTTGTGAAAAATCCGTAGCCAGTTATACCTAATACAGAGATTATGTGAAAAATCACCGTTGAAACATCCCGTTTCATGCAATAAAGTCTTATACCTAATACAAAATTGAGGTCAACGCCTATGAAAGAAAACAAAATTAAGATGAGGTCCAATACAATTGCCAAGAAGAAGGGGAAAAACCCATAATGATTAATGAGCCAAATATAGTTTCTTTTTGCGTGTTCTAAGGGATCTAGGGGAAGGCCTGGAGCTCTCATACCATTTAGCTAGCTAGGCTCATTTTGTGTTTTAAAAAAGTCTGCTTATTTGGTATTTTGATTTTTCTTAGGAAATACTAGTAAAATAATATCATCAGAGGGTAAGCATTGATGCTTAGAGATGTTAAAATATTATGAAAAATGATAAAATTAACTATTATTAGATTAATTTAATTTTTGTGACACATAATGATTTATCATGAGATAAGTTTTACCCTCGCCCATAATCGACTAATGCATTATAGAAAATGTGCACCAGAAACAAGTCTTAGTCGCAAAGTACCATTTCGATAACATTATCTACTTTTTATTTATTATTTGTACTTTTTTAGACAATTTTATATTCATGTTTTATCATGTAAAGCACATTAGAAAATTCTAAATGATGACTTGTTCCAACTAGTAAACAATATTACGTGTTGCTATATGTTACCCAAGATTGTGAGATTTAATTTTTCACCAACTCTATGATTTAACCCCATTAATAATGCAGTTTCAATGGAGCAAGTTTTCTAAGAAGGTATAGATGTAAGCGCATTATGTTTGTGGGAGACTCACTGAGCTTGAACCAATGGCAGTCACTCACATGGGTTCATGCTACATAAGGCTGTACCTGGGGCTAATTACACCTTAGCGAGGACAGGAGGGGTCTCCACCTTTAGATTTCCGGTACGACTGTTTTCCTTATCACCTTGTAATCATGAACGAGTGAACTTAGTAATAAAAGAAATATTAAAAACCATGAAAAAAAAAAAATTACAGTGGAGGTGATAAAAAAGAACTATTTTCTTTGGCCTGAAAAAAAAATTATATCCATTATCCTATGAAAAGAATGAGATAATACAAAATGAAACATGCACTAAAGCTATAATCATATGAGAAAAAAAGCTAATCCACATAGTTTTACTCACACGACATAATACAACAAAACTCATGATTTGAAGTCATGAAAACAAATTTGGAAATCGTTTTATTTAGGCATGCGTGCAAAACTGTATGGATTAATGTGTGTGTGACAATTACACTACTCTTAACATATTATATATATATTTGCACTGTATCTTAATAGGTGCACAAAAAGAATATTTTTCTTCTTCCATGTGACAAAGGTCAACTTGATTTCATGAACTGTGTCACATGTATACAAATCATATCTAGGCCACATATTGAACAAAACTTTTGTTGATGGTCATTTTGGAAGTCAAAAGAGAAAGGAGCCCAACAACACGGGCAGAAAAGGAGTTGGTAAACAGATAAAAAAAAAACCATTAAGCCCAAGCGGCAGGAATAATGGGTCATAGGTCCATAAAATAAACAAATGGGCCTTGAGGAGGCAAATGGGCTCAAAAGAGCCCGGAAAGAGAGAAATATCAAACCCATGGGCAGTATATGACGTAGAAAAGTGAAAATGGGCAACGACAGGCCCGAAGTAATGCAAGCAAAGAAAGTAAGGGGTTGATGGCAAGCTCATGAACCCCAAGGATGAGGAAAAGGTAATTGGGCCGGGAAAGCCCAATGAAGTTAGTAAAAGCCCATGAGAACACAGAGTTAGGAAAATTGCCAAGTAAGCCCAAGAAAAGCGAATGGGCCAAGAATGCCCAAGAGAAAACAAATGGGACACAAGAGCCCACAAGTAATGTGAAAAACCAATGGCCACACTAAGTCACTGGGGAAAGAATAAACAGCAGGTCCAAAGAGGTCCAGCATGATTGGATCAAATAAATGTCATAGCAGGAATGACAGAGTGATATGACAGAAAATGATAGCAGTCAAAGGGGTGGACTGAAAGAAGGCAAAGCCCAACATCAAACAAAGCCCAGCACTTAAGGGGAGCGGGAAATCAGAAAGCAGCTCACATAAAAGGTCAAGGACGGACGGCAGACTGTGCAGGTAAGCCTCCAGATCATGGCGAATGCAAGAGCAGCAAACAGATTTTGGACATACATGAAAGGGAGGCACGCGTAAGGCCTAGACATCACCAACCTGTACCCAGCCAATATGGGACACGGTGAGGTCATGGGTCAGAGGTAAGAGGGCATGGTTTGGCGATGGGGAAAGGGGAAAACCTATACTGGGGTTCCTGCTCAAGCTCTTTTGGGGGATACGTCCTACTAGGATGAAATACCACCTAAAAGAAGCAAGGCTGAGTTGGAATCACTTGAGGGATAGAGAGAGAAAGAGCACCCATACCGTGGCAGGAAAGGGTGCCACGACAGACTAACAAATAAAATAGTTTTCCTTTGTCTGGAGATAGGGAGTGGCACACAGACGGACCAGTGGTGGTCGACAAGTACACTCAGACCAGACAAAGGTGGTTAAGGGCTAAAATAGTAAAATCTGGTCAGACAGGCACTATAAAGGGAGACCCTTGTCGTGCCCAGAAAGGAACACAAAATCACGGTAACAAGCACCAATAAGGAAAACCAGGAAATAGAAAACAAGTGTGGAGGAAAGAAAGATAAGAGGAAAATTAAATAAAAAGGAAAAAACAGAGAGTTAGATATGCAAACATGCACCAATAGGTTGATTCCCTCTCTCCCTCTCAAAGTCCTGCTCTCTGCCAAAAGCAAAAGAGTTCCTTTAGGCATCAACCATTCAAGTCCGTTTCCATCAAAGTGATTAATTTCTATGGCAGGATTTCCCTGGGAGATTATTCACGTTGAGAAGGGACGTTCTTCCCTCTCTAGCTTTGGTCCTGCGGATTAGATTTGATCTGATTTCTTTCTCTCTTTTGATTAACCCATATACTACTCATTTATTCCTCTTGCTTTCTTTATAAAAGTAATTGTTGTTAAACTATGATTATCTTTCTTAATTAGGGATTATCTATTCACTTTGATTAAAAAGTCAAAGCACTCTCTTTGTTGTTTTGTTATTATCATATCTGCCTATCACGACTCATCTAGAATAGCTCTGCCTGTCATAAGCATGCTCCTGGCAAACAAGGCATAGTTTGCGCACCAGCCGGACCAAATTGAGTTGTAGTTGGACCGGTCTAAACTCTCTTACTCAAAACACTTGGGCCGAGTACCATAGGAGGCAGCCCAGCCTAATCCAACAAAAATGCCCACTACATTAAATTGGCGACTCCACTGGGGAGTTGAGAAGTAGATAGGGACAGAAGCCCTCGCAAACAAATGCCTCAAAAGTCCAGGACAACGCGAAATATGAGTGTCGTATCCTCACAAGCAGAGTCTAGGCCAACGACGCCTCACCAACAACAGCCTAACCAGGCAGAAGGTGCCAACGGAACGGGGGTTGAACCCCAACCGCTGCCAATAATCCCTATTGATAATGCCAACATCTTCGTTGAAGTCTTGCAGTCCTTGCAACACTCACAGCAACAAATGATGGAAGAAATCCGTCAGCTAAAAACAAACAAAAACAAAGGAAAAAGGAAGCCAGCATGACCTGGAACATGCGGCAGATAAAGAGGAGATACCAGCAGGAGGTGTCCCACAGAATGCGAAACAACGTTTCATCACCATGGCTGAAGTAGCGGCTCTCTTGGAACAAGAGAGAGTCAGAGCACCTAGGGAGAGATTCTATTCACGAAGGTCTCCTTACCCACTGAGGGTACTCAGTAAACCGTACCTCGAGAGGTATGAGCTACGGGCCTTTGCACAGTACAATGGCAGGAAGGGAAGTGTTGTTGAGCATGTGAGTAAGTTCATTGATACTCTTGGCCCTTACGCTGCAGACGAAGACTTGTATCTTCAAGAGTTTTCCAAATCGCTATGTGACCAGGCATACACCTGGTACATCGGCCTAAAGCCAGGATCCATCCCAACTTGGGATGACATGGTGAACATATTTTGCACTAAGTACTTCCACGGAGAAGAAACAGTAACACTTACAACTTTGCAAGCAACCAAGCAAAGAAGTGGTGAAGACTTGATGGAATACATCAAAAGGTTCAGGGACATAGCACTCGATTGCTATGATCATTGTGAAGAAAGAACATTGGTGGAAATGTGTATGACAAACATGATAAGGGAGTACAGGGCAGTCCTGGAAAACTTAGAAATTTCCCAGTTTGCACAGTTACTGCAAAAGGCCAGGAAGACTACCCAGTTTGTAAAACCAAGCACAGACAAAAGAAGCGCTCCGCAGGCTGTGGCAGTATCTACTGGTGAGCGGAGAAGGAAGACTGATGGGAGGGAATACGATACTCCCCCACCAATACCATGCACTCCAAGAGAGTTAGATGTGCTGCTAGACAAGTGGATAGCAGACGGAGTTTTCTAACCCAATCAAGTTTCTAGAGAGCCCACAGAAGAGGAGTAGAGAGACCCACGCTTCTGCCGTTTGCACAACTATGTACAACATCCTACCGCAGAATGTTGGGCGCTCCGCAAATTAGTGCATCACAGGATCAAAGAGGGGACTCTAGAACTATCCTAGCAAGAGGTTCAAAGAAACCCACTCCCAAACCACAAAGGGAAGGGTGTAGCAGCAGTAGTAATTTGCGCGGATCCAGGGGAGGACGAAGAAGAGAATCCAACCCTGCTTGTCGTGGCAATTACCACTTTATAGCGAAGCTCGAAATTCAAAAATTTGTTTGACCAGCTGGGGCTCACAACAAAGGAAAGGAAGATAGCCATGGAGGCTCTGGTGAGCATCACCTCTAGGGCAGGAGTAGAATGCTTATCTGCAGAAATCCCAGATGATAGAGCTTTCTTACAAGAGTCGACTGAAATCACCTTTAGTAATGAGGATATGGAGGTGGGATACCCAGATCATAGGAGGCCCCTCTACCTGGTAGTATCCATAAATCAAATCCCCATAAAGAGGGCCTTGGTAGATACAGGTGCTTCCGTAAACCTCATTCCATTGAGCACTCTACAAGCCGCAGGAATTTCAGAAAGGAAGATTCAAAGATGCCCAATGGAAGTAATAGGGTTTGGTGGAAGAGGCGAATACACCGCAAACCACATCCAGCTGTGGTTAAAAGTGGGCCCTATAGCGTCCTTAGCACGATTCCACGTAGTAAAGATAGAAGTTTCATATCACGTGCTACTAAGAAGGCCGTGGTTGCACAAACAATGGTTAGTCCCATCCACCTACCACCAGTGTGTGAAGGGAAGGTTGAATGGCAGAATGATACGCATAGTAGCAAACCCCTCACCAT